>QKWP01000560.1:161876-198257 GCA_003550325.1 Gigaspora rosea
TTTTTTTTTTATTATAATTTATTTTTTGTTTTTTTTTAATTAAATTTTTTTTAACGGTTTATTATAATTTATATTTTTTTTATATTATAATTTATTATTTTTAAAAATAGCTTTACTGTTACGACGATTTAATAACCAGTTACACAAGATCAGATAAGTATAAAATCTATTTTTTTTTGTCGTATTTTCGATTTTTTTCTACTAACTTACTATCAATATTTTTTCGGGTTTTTCTTTCTTTCGTCGTTATTGTGGTGTTTTTCGTCGTATTTGGTGTCACTCACGATATTGGCACTTTTTCTTCATCGTTGGTGTCGTCGTGTCCAATTTGGAGTCTCTTTCGTCAGTGTCGTCCATTTCGGTGTTCTTTCATTACTCGTACGGCATCTGGAATTCTTTCGTCGCTGGTGTCGAGGCTCTTTTGTTGCTGTTGTTCATTTCGAGTTCATTCCGGGTTCTCTCGTGCTGGGGTGTTGCCTGAAGTTTTTTTGCCGTTGGTGTTGCCCAGTCTTGGAGCGTACAGTTATGTATTTATTTATTTTTTTTTTTTACTTTCAGTATCGTGTTCATGTTATACTAATTCTTTTCAGGCTCAAGGTAGGTGGCTGTTACATCTTACGTTACTGGATATGCTCGTCGTTGGTGTCGAATTTGCTAAACTTGAGAGTTATGCTATGTCTAATGTTCATGGTTGGTGTAGTGCTGTCTTTATGGCGTTTGTGCCGTGGTGTGTCTTTTACGGCATTTATGTAGTATTTGTGTGGTGTCTTTATGGTGTTTGTATAGTGTTTCTAAGGTGTTTTTGTGATGTTTCTTGTAATATGTTTTGTAGTTTTTTTTTTTTTTTTTATTAATAAAAATATATTATTATTTTTTTTTAATAAAAATATATTATCTTTTATTATCTTTGTGAAATTTATAATTGATTAATATTAATTATTACTGTATTAAAATATATGAATATTTGAATGTATTTTTTTAATATATGAAAACATTAGCTAGTATTTAATATTTAGGCAAGCATATAGTAATTTATTATTATTTGCTTTTTACCAGATTATTGATTAAAGATTTGTGCAGAAAATTAAATCTGGCAGAAAATGAAGAAAATTTTCTTCAACGATCACTGGCAGGGTCGCAGATCTGCATTAATTTTCAATTGTTTTTTTTAGAAATTTGCAAAGATCTGTACTAAAAAAATTATCCCAATGTGCGCAGAAAATTAAATCTGCGCAGAAAATTAAAAAAATTTCTTCAACGATCGCTGGCAGGGTTGCAGAACTTCATTAATTTTTAATAATTGTTTTTTTTAAAAATCTGCGCAGATCTGCACTATAAAAACTTTGCCGATGTATACCTCTTGACAATTTTCTGTTGAACCCGTTTGATTTTATCTTTATCGTTCAGAGGTAGATAAACCGTAATAATGACTATTTCTAGTTGTCTAAAATAAAAAGCTACTTCAATCATAAATTCACTATGTCTAACCACTTGACCTAAATGTTTTTCCCAATCCTTCATTACGAGGAAACAAACTCCTGAACCCTTTTTCTTGTTTATATCACTACTTGACCAAAAACTGTTGTAGTTTACTAAATTCTTTGTTAGAAAATATCCTTTTCCAAGCATTTCTAACTTGTGTCTATTTGAATTTTTGATTCCATTAATATTATGACTTGTCACTTTAAATATAATTTCTTCACCATCTTTAAAACGCTTCAGGATACTGGCAGTCTCTAGCCTGTTGGACTCTAGCCTACCTACTACAGAACCTTCTCCTTCTGCTTCTAGGTGTATTGGCCTAAATTCTTTTTGTTTTTTGAAAACTTCGTATTCACTTTTAAAAACCTATCTATTTCGGAACCCTTCTCTTGTATTGTTTTTTGAGAAGATGCTGCATCAACTTGCACTACCGGTATTTTATTTTTAGGAGGGTGCAGAATCTTCTCTTTTCCCTTTGTGATGCCTGGGGCGCCATTTTAGTGCGAAGAGCAGGCCATATCTGCTTTACGCTTTTATACCTTTCTTCTATTCTCGTTAGTCTTTTTAAAATTTCCTCCAACATTCCTATATTGGGATGTTCCTTTTCATGTTTCTGGGATCTTATAAGATTATTTTGGCTGTAATTCCATTGAAATCTCATCTGCTTCCCATTGCTTCTATCAACATTCCTATCATTAATACTATTGCTAACATCTGTTAATGGCATTCTCTTTAGAATATCTTCATTTCTTGGTATGTAAAATTCTTTAGAACAATCCTCCTGTTTGTTTTTGAACACATATTTATGTTCTTGTTTTCTACTATTGTCAGGTGCTTCTTTGTTAGTTTTCTAAAACAATTTAGTGCCGTAATAGTATACTGTTCCCTTCAATGCATTTTCCAGATCTTCAGCTGTTTCAAAATAAACCGTTGCCTGACCTCTTTGATTTCCATTGCTATTTGCAGATATGTATACTGCTTTTGCATTAAATCTTCATTTGTCAATAAAGCAGATTCCAATGCCACTTTTGGTACATTTTTAACAATTGCTCTATAAGCACTCCTGCTTGTTAATGTGTCTGTATCAAACTTTCCGTGTGTCAAATGAACAACCTTTCCTTGGTCGAGATGTACTGCCCACATTTTTTCTAATAGATCCTTTTTGGTCTCATTGCGTAGAACTAATTCAATATAGGCTGCTTCATTTTTTTAAAAGGTATATATTCTTTTACCCGTGCCAGGCCAAAAGGGCTTAGGCATCTTCTTATCAGTCCAGCCCTTGCATTTCTTGGCAAGTCCCATAAGGTTAATCGATCATGGGCTTTACTTTTGTACTTGTTATTAGAGTTTTTTGTATATGTGAATTTGGATTCAAACTACCATTGACATTAGAACAAATTTTAACTATCTTTGTTTGTGGTAGTTTTGTACCATCTTTATTAGGTTCCACATCATTGTCTAGCCTATCAGCTTCCTTGGAGTTTTGGATTGCACAGTCAATATTCATTTTGTCTATTAGCTCATTTAATTCAACTTCCTTCTTCATTAAAATATCCTCTTGTATATTTTTCTTTATCAGTCTTGTTACTCTGTTAATTGTTACTTTTTCTTCTAACACTTCTTCTCTTTGTCTTTTCTTTTGTAGAGTTTTTCCTTTCAAGCTTCTTCCAATTCTTCGGTTTTGTAGTCCATGGTGCCGCATTCTAAGTCTAACATTATCACCTTTCTTGACAATGCTATTTCCTTCTGCTTTACTTCAGGTGTTCTTCTGTATGAATTTTCTAGGCTAAAGGTATCTCCTTTTTCCTTTTATTGTCTTCAATTTCCATTTCTACAAATTGATTCTTTTCCTCCGATACTAGCATTCCTCTTGCCTTTTTCTGTTCTATCCATCCATACGTATCCAGCAATTGCCTAATTATATAGAAACTCCTGTCCTTTCTAGTTCTAAGAATTTTGCTATACGCTTGTCTTTCTTAAGTAATCTACTTTCGAACTTATTAAGGATGAGTTCCTGCGATTTCTGTTCCTTGAGGAAAAAGTTTTGGTATTTAATTTACACCCCATTTTTTGGGATAAAAACGTATTTATAGTTTATGCTAGAAAATTCTGGAAAATTCTTGTCGTTGTTTCAATTCGGATTTGTGCACGTGATTTTTTTATCAAATTTATATACTTGTTTTGTTTGTTTACTTGATTAACTAATATTTGTTTGTTTGCTTGTTTGTTTACGCATTGTCCGATCAGTCTCCAACGATCTGCAGATAGGGGTAAGCTAATTTCTCCAAAAAAGTTTTTAAAATTTTTTCCAAAAATAAAAAATTGTACAAGGCTACACAAATTTACGTCGTTGAGCCTAGAGCTAGTACTAAACTACTGCTTATTTTTGTAACACACTTTTTTAATTAGTCGACCTGACCTTGTTTTCTAATATGATTTTTGCTTTAAATGTAGTTACTCTTCTGTAATGTCTTGGTACAGATGATTATCGGGAAGAGTTTTGATGAAAATTCGTTAAAATAAAATTAAATATAATAATAAAAACTATATAAAAAGATAAATTATAACCGCTTTATTTTATATAAAAAAATTAGAAATATTTGATCAAAAATTTCTGAAGCTAATTAAGTACCAAAAAATTAAGTACATTTTTGAGGTATGAACCTTTTTGCACTGGACCATATAATAAATTAAACTCGACACTAATGGTGCGTCATTTTTTTGAAACTGTCGCAATATAATTTTTTTTGCTATTATTATAAGTTCATCGTGGTAGTATTAGATTTTTTTTTTTACTGTATGATGTTTGTCATAATATTAGATTTTTTTTTATATGTTATAACTTAGAATCTTATTTTTTAAGTGATATAATCGACCAGTAAAAATTGATCATGTGAATCATGTGCTCATCAAGCATGTGATTCACAAGATCAATTTTTTTTGGTCGATCATGGGGTTGGCATGGTGATGGGTCGCTATGAACTAATGCTCTAAAAAAATAATAAAAAAAAAATAATAAAAAAATAAAAAAATAATAAAAAAAAATAATAAAAAAAATAAAAAAAATAAATAAAAAAAAATAATAAAAATAATAATAAAAAATAAAAANAAAAAAAAATAAAAAAAAAAAAAAAAAAAAATAAATAAAAAAAAATAATAAAAATAATAATAAAAAATAAAAAAAAATAAAAAAATAAAAATAAAATAAAAAAATAAAAAAAATAAAAAAATAAATAATAAAAAATAAAAAAAGCTAGTAGAATACTATAAATATGAAGTAATCTCAAATAATAATTATTATAGCAAATTGAAACCTCAAAAATAAAAATTAAATAAGATTTTTATCAGTTTTTGGTTGACATAACATTATATAGCTAATTATTATATATTTATGAGAACAGTATTATTATTTTACAGTTCTCAAAAATTTTTTTAATATTGAACAGTAAAAAATTTATACTGTTCACAAATTTATAATAATGTTCTCATGAGAACTCTGAGAACACTAATTTCCAACACTGACTACCCGCTACCCGGCCCATGCTGAGGCCTAATGACCTCAATTGAGCGGTCATTTTGAGGTCATTTGAGGTCATTTGAAAAATTGGCAAATGACAAGGTCATTTACCATCCCTGGTCTATTGTACTCTAACGAGCTCTAATTCACCCTCACGGAGGATTACATTCAATGGCATAGCTTCGGAAAAGTCTTCTAGGCTTGCAAGATGTATGCCATTTAAACCCACAATTGATAAATCTCGTAAATATGAAAATGCAGAACCACCACTATCACCTTCACAAGATGTCTTAAAATTGTCTTTACCATAATAAATTAGATTCTCTTTAATGTCACCCTTCCTCCGGTGAGCTGTAACTGCACCTAAACCTTTTACATATCCGCAAGTAACATGCGATTCCAGACCAGATTTACAGAAATGCGCACCATAACTAGTTATAATATTACCGCCTTCAATAATTAATTCCTTATGATTTTCGGAATCTGTATTTCTTATAATCGTTGTTTGTCCGACATCTCTACCTGTTATATTAATCAAACCAAAATCGTAGATGTCTATATTATCAGATTCTACCATTTCTCCAAGAAAATATTGTTGTCTTTCAAGATCCCACGGATAATAATAAAATTTTTGTAAACTAGCAGAAATAGAATCATCATAACAATGTCCAGCGGTTACAAGATAGTTTAAATTTTCATTTTCATTATCTCTTGCCCAAAATCCCAATGAACATAGGAATGCAGCGGCCTTATTATATATACCGTCTCCATTTAAGGTCCTCTTTATTATGCTTCTACTTGAAGTTTGTCTGTTTGAAGTCCGTCCACTTAAAGTTGGAGTTGGTGATATACATCTAGGGATGGGTGTAGCTGGTGTATCAGTACTGAGTACAACAAAGGTTGGTGTTGGTTTAACATCTTTAGCAGCATTTAGAAACACTCTATTTATTTCAGCAAAATCCTCACCATAACGTATTGCTACATTATTAAACTTCATATCAATATAAGCTTGAATTTCAATTGGCTTAAGCATTTTTATTAGTTCATGTATAATAAAAAAATTGTTTGTTAAATTAGTCATGGGAATATTTTCTGGTGCTTTAATAAATTCTATAAACTTTAAGTAACCGCTATGAACTAATTCACTTGAATTTGTTATAATAGGAACTACAGAAAAGTCCACAGTATTAACATATACAGTTGCATTCTTTACATCTATGTATGTTCCTCCAAAACTTGTTCCATAATCTTCTAACAATAATTGTAAAGTTTTATCTGCTGCAATCAATTTCTCCTCAATAGCTAAAAGTTGCGGTAATTCACTATCTTCTACGTCCCATAATTCTGCTAATGCTTCCTTAGCATGAATAATTGAATATTTGCTTGATATAAAAATTAATAATAATAAACTTAAAATGTAACTTTTTTTCATTATTATAATAAGCTAAGAGAAAAATCAATCTTTGTTTTTAAATTACAATTTATTAGATTCGACCTTAAAATCGTACAACTTAATGTAATTAAGTAAAATTACTGACTATACTACTCTAGTTCGCACTAGATTTCCAAATTTGAAAATCTGAGCATAGAATGAATCTGATTTTGGGTTTTACGTGGTTTGCATACCAAGTTCGTAACAAATCGACAAATCAATTTCGTACATTTGACAGTTAAATTAGAACAGGTTATGAGATTATATATTGATTAATTGGGTTATAGTATATTAGTACAGTACGGTAGTATAAGTTAGGACGTACATTAAAAAAAAAATACATTAAAAAATCATCCTCAGACGTAAACATGTGTAGTACATAATCGACTACATCTATGTATATTATCGATTACATAATTTTTTATTAATATGATTTAAATAAAAAAATCGCATAATCAATAAAAAAAAAAAAAAAGCACAATGTCACGGGGCAAAAGTAATATCGATCACAAATTTATATACGCCATATTTCATGTGACATCCGGCCATGCATAATCTTTATGTGCCTTACTGTGGGGTGATCTAGTGATTAGTGCTCGTACCCGGATAACTTTTTATCCGAAAGGTTGTAACCTTTAACAAAATTTAATAACCGGTTTTATATCCTATTCAAATAAAAGGATAACGGTTATATCCGGATAAGATATTTATATTATTGTTGATTTATATATACAGTATTAATGCATAAATCAAATAAAGTAACTTTATTATAATAAAGTAAAAAAAATTAGAAAAATAAATAAATAAATAAAAACGAATAAAAATGAATCACTATATGCTCGCCTAAATATTCAATGCTAAGTTTTCATACATTAAAAGAATAGTTCTAATATTCATATATATTTAACAATGTAATTAATAATTTTTACATTCCCTGCGTAGAACACATCCACATTTGTTTTTTGGTAGGAAATTCCAAATCCACTTAAATTCCCACATTTGTTTTTTTTTTCAATCAATACGTATTTGATCAATAACGTAATAATAATGCATTACATTACAGCTATTATTATGAATTTGGTTTCGTCCTTAAGATATCTAACACTCCGAAAGTTATAACGCTATTTTTGGAACGAAGTTTAAGGATAGTAATGTAATTTTCGAAAAGATTTCGGGAAACGAGCAAATTTTAGTTTCCCCAATAATTATGGGAACAACTATAAAAATTTGTCGATGAACCGAACCGTCAAGCCTTTGATGTCGACTGATATGCCTGTAACTTATTGATTCCGGCCCGATAACAGTTATCAAAAAGTTTTTCAGCTGTTAGAGAATTTATGAAAATAAACAAAAACCTGTTGAATTATTGTCTCAGAATTTATTAAAAATTTTTTTACAGTAGGGGGTTTCAGAGTTAGCTTATTTCAAAAATAAGTGAAATTAAAAGATCCTTAATAAACATAGTGGGGGCTATAGATGCCTGACGAAACTATTTTGCCGTTGACGAAATGACGAAGTTCATATATTTCGTCATTGACGAAATGACGAAACTATATGGTTTTGTCAGGCAAAGATAAAAATCTACCGACAAACGGTTATGTAAATACTTTAAAAAAATAAGATTTATACATCACTCCTTTTAAATAAATATGTCGCTTATTTTATCTAAAATCGGACGTCAGATTTCTGAAATCCTTCAATATACACATTATTGATTTTGTTTGACAAATTGAATTATAGTGTTTTGATATAATAGTTGTTTGCAAACATGATATGTCGCAATTATATGTCTATCATGCCAGATTCTTACTACAAATAAAATATTTTTTTTAACGAAATTTATTTAAACGTATGAAATATTAAATAAAGTTTTATTTACTATTGATAAAATATTATTAGCTTAAATACAATCTATTACAAATAATTTTATAAAATAACAATCTATGACATCATATTTTTGAGGGAATAATAGGACTGTAATAATTAGATGAAATGTTCGAAAGTTGAGATTTATATGTCGTCTTTTTGCAATACTCATTTATACACTTTCTATTATTTGTAAGCATATCATCAATTACGGTTAAAAGTGTATCACGTAAATTGTTATTATAAAGGCACAAATCGGTTAGAGTTGAATTTTCGCAAAGTGATTCTATGAATGCATGTCCCAAATCATCCTGAAACATATAATTGAAATTATCTCGAAAATCTAGAGAAGTTAAAGCAATATTTATACGAAGAGCATCAGCGAATGCTTTTCCTCCAACATAACTAAGTTGATTACTACCAACATTTAAGTAAGTCAGAGTAGTGTTTTTATGAAGTGCTTTTGCTAATTTTTCTCCAGCCGTAGGACAAAGTTTATTATTATAAAGTAATAAATGAGTCAACGTGGTATTTCTATGAAGTGCCTCGGCCATTGCTATTCCTCCCTCTAAACCAAGTTGATTATTGCCAATATTCAAGTAGGTCAGGGTGGTATTCTTACGAAGTGCGTTTGCTAAAGCTTTTCCACCTTCAGGACCAAGTTGGTTATTCCAAAGATTTAAATGAGTCAAAGTGGTGTTTTTACAAAGAGCTTCTGCTAGCGCTATCCCTCCTTCAGTTCCAAGTTGATTATTGCCAATATATAAGTATGTTAATGTAGAATTATTACCAAGGATCTCAGCTAATTCTTTTCCTCCTTCATGCCCAAATTTATTATTTGCAAATCCCAAAAATTTTAGAGCAGTATTTTTACTAAGATTTTCTGCTAAATTTATCATTTGATTATAATTAATTTCACAAACACGTAAATCTCTAAGATTAACACTTTTTCGTAGAAACATTGCAATTAAAGAGGACGCAATTGTATGAACTACATTTATAGACCTTTTTTCTTCTTTCAAATAATGAGGATAATTCCCTTCGCGGTCAAGCCAATCTATAATACCACTATCTGTATCGAAGTAAATAGTTTTAATAAACGATGAGTATTCGAATAATGGTTTCGGACCATTTGGAAGCATTATTTTAAACGGTAATAATTGTTTTGTTTCTTCAGCATTCAATGATAGAAGACATATTCTTATAAGCTTTCTACTTTTAAAAGTGTCCAATTTGCTCCATAATATTGGCACTACAATTCTACACCATTTACGATTTACAAGAAGACATGAAAACAAATCTTCATTTTTAAGGTAATTAAATATAGCGAAAAGGCTTTCGTTTGGTAATGCTATCATATTGGATGAGATAAAACTGTCAGAAAAAATTTTTTAATGAAAAAAAAACATCTTTATCAACATTAAATAGTTTTTTTTTCGGAATTTATGAAACGATAAACTACATTGTTAAGAAATTCTACACGTGGCATCGTAATTTTTTTATTTAAGATATTTTTGATATCCGGATAATCATAGCTCAGCCACTTGCTTACTGTCATTGTTATACGTGCTACATTATTGTTTAATTGTCAAATCCAGCAAAGATTTACCATATCAGTGTTGTGTGGCTGTGCAGAAGATTCCAGAAGGTTCCTCGGAGAAAATAATTAATTCGTTACAGACGGAAATTTTAAGCCATTTAGTATTGTGGCTGGTGCCCATTTCCGGATTATATTAATCTATACTAGTCTTAAATGTAATGTTTACATAAGTGACATCATTTTCTGCATGCAGAATCATTAAGACTTTCTTTAAGCAGAAATCTTTTAAACAAAGCTAATTTTTGGAAATTCGAAAAAATTTTAGTGGATGAATGAATTAATCTCATTGTTTTGTCTCGGAATTGGAAATACAGTCAGGCCTCTCTAAATGTACCTTCTTTAAATGCACGCTATATAAAAAACCGCTCTAAATGCACGCCTCTGCTTGATCTCAAGTGATATAATAACTGATCTTTTGTATGCAGAAGCGAGATCAATGACAAATTTGGAGTTATTGGCGGTTTTTTTTGATTGTATGCATTCATCTTCTTTGTTTCTATAAGTGTGTAACGATTAGTTGCATATACTGGTTTATCATATTACAGTTTACATACCACAATTTGCAACTTTTTTCATAGATTCTAGGGCAACAACTTACCAGGTCGAAATCAAGAAAGTCACGTACCGACATTGTTCGATATCAGAAACTTATCAATTCGGCCATCGGCAATTTCCTCTATTGTCCAAGAATTTACCAAACTTCAGTAATGTAATTTATTCAACAAATGCTAAATTTTGTTTATATAAAGTAGAAAGGGGCATTTTGGCGAAGTTAAAATAACTCATATAAAAACATATTTATTTTAATATTATATAAATTTTTTTATTTTTTGTATTAAACTTTATTAATGATTAGAATTATTTTATATAAAATTTTAAATTGCATTAAATGGAATTATACATCGTATCAAAAAAAGGTTAAATTTTAGAGAGGTAAGTGTAATTTGACGAATTTATGATATAACTTGTGATCTAGTAATCATAATCGAATGGTATCAAATCCGCTAAAGTTTATTGTAAACTAACTAGTAGAACCGATTACTTCTAAATTCTGGTCAAATTTGCAGATCTTTTGGAAGAATCGGTGTTACACTTTATTTTGTAACATTAATAAAATTGGCATTAGACCTTTTGTGGGCATTAGTTGGGTTATATAGATTTCCTAATATGATATCAATTCTAAGTATTAATTTCTAGAATTAGTCCTTAGTCCGATGGATCCACATTTCGGAAGGTAGATAGTCTCATAGGAGGATGATGACTTTGGTAGGATCATCCGATGACATTCAATAACCTTTGTGCATGTATACAATAAGGTAGCCGCGCGACGCTGTCACGCTAGAAACCAGGAACGAAAATTTATAAAGAGAATAATACAAATTATAATCGGAAAAATTTTTTAAAAAATAAATGATAAAATATTTATCATCTGAATTAGCTAAATGTATTACTATAAGATAATCGTTTAGTATTGCATATTTGATTTGATCATTATTTTTTCTTGATCAGAATTGTTAGCACGTTTGTTTGAATGAGTATTATTATAATCATCCAAAATTATTGTTTCTGGAGTTTGAATTTTAGATGTTTCTTAGAATTGTTTTGATGAATATTTAGAAGCTTTGATCGTGTATGATTTGGCAAGGTTGATAGGTTAAGATTATGAATGGTGATGATATTCTTGATCATAATTAGCTCATCGATACGTATTTTAGTCTTAACACTTTGCTCACAGGTGTATAACTAACCAAAAGCGATATACCATAATTACTCGATCATATTGCTACATTAGTTTTAGCATTTTGGACATAACCATGTTTGGTAAATCGACATAAAATTTCAAATACAAGAATCGCAGAGAAAATTAGTAATCTGGACGGCAAAAAATTCTGACAAAAAATTTACGAAAAATGGAAAGTCTAGAAATTAATCATTAAATTTTTAGTTTTTTTTTCTAGTATTTGAATATATTTGCTATGTTTATTAATATCATGTCTTTTTTTATCTATTGCGGAGCAATTGTTCTTGTTCTTGCACTTGCTCTTGCATTGGTTCTTGCGTTGGTTCTTGCACTTGTACTTGTTATTAAACTTGAGATCATTATATAAAACGCTTTCCAATTAGTGAAACATTTGATTGACTTTTTTTTTTTTTTAGCTATTTTTTCGCTAAAATAGTTTTTATTTATTATAATAAAATAGCAGAAGCGAATTTGGAAAATTCAAGTTTTTATGATTTTAAGAGGTTGTTTAAGACATTAAAAAAACATGGATACATTTATTTTGGTGTGGACCACGTTAGTATACTTGATTGTCAGTGATTAAAAAGACGTTGATCTAAGCCTTATTTTGGTGTGACTACATTATGAACACTTGATTGGCCAGCGGAATAGATGAACATTTGTGCTTTGATATAAGAGCGTGACCACATTAGAATATTTGATTGGCGAGCAACATTAGTATTTTAATACAGTATTAAAAAACTTCTTTGATGATCAGTGATTATCATTTCATCAACCCGATAAAAGATCCTACGAAAAAAAATGAAAAATACCAAATATCAGGTAAATAGACAAATCAAATTGCATCGGGTCACCAATTTTTGCGGCGAAAATTTTTGCTTTTACTATCATTAGTTATGCAACTGTAATATTGCTCATATGTGCGGTTATGATAGGATATAAGGCGTGATGAATTTATGCGTGAAGAATAATCGCATGATGCATTCATGCGTGAAAAATAAACAAAATTTGACAAATAAGTCATGCGGACCAATCAAATTTAAGTTTTGTGGACAAATACCACTCCAAACAGCATAAAACCATACACTTCGTGATTGCATCACTCCGTTCCTGGTACTGCTAGTTCCCTTTCCGATATTAGTGTAGAAGATGTGAACCCTTCTCCTAATAAAGAGATTTTTTATAAATCGTCCCACTAATAAATTGCTTGTCTAAATGCCCATTTATCATGAATATCTAATAACCGCCAGAATCTGAGTTTCATCTCGATAACCAGTGTTACTTACCAAGTATGATTATGACTTGAAACCCAACCTCATATTTTCGTTTACTATCCAAGTAGCATAAACCGGCGGGTCCGATATCTCCCAACCGATAGAACATTGGTATAGAAAAGCATCACAGGCAAAATTAGCCGTGATGTAAAAATCACCTGATTCTGATCACCGAATCACGATATATCATCGATTATATGCTGCACATAAATAATCCTTGAGGGAATTTTGATGAAGTGTAATCTTGGGAATTTTAACAAAGTGTAATCCTGGCAAATAATCGATGTGATTCAGTGATCATAAGCGGGTAAGCTTTGTACCATTAGATTCATCTCATGAAGACAAATCTAATGGTATAAAATTATTCGATTCTGATTATTAGATCACGAGATATCCAAATTCGTCAAATTACCTCTTTCCACCTTATATCTCGTAAATTCTGGGCAATCGATAAAAATTTACCAATAATTATTCTGCTGAATTCGTAGGTTTTTAATTTCGATATTTCATTTATATATGATTGTTCTTTGTAAAGGATGAAAGTTATAAATTTATTATTATAGACGAACAAAAAATTTAAAGAACATCACAAGGAAGCAGAGCAGTCTTATGACCTTGACGAGCATATATTTAATAATAAATTAATTATTCATAAAAAATAAGTAAAATCTCTTTAAAGAAAATTATATCCCGAATAAAGCTACATTACCCTGTGCATACAAATTATTATAAACCTTGATCCAGCTAATATCATTTCTTCCCATTTAAATCATAGATCTTTTTCACTGTTATGTAAATAAGATATAACGCTTATAAATTCGTTTATTAATGGAAATGGAGTCCTATTTATTTATCAGTTCAAAAAAGTTTATAGAGAAACTTGAAGCATTGTTTGCTTTTTTAATTTCTTCGATTTCATTCTAAAAGTCACTAACATCTCGGAAACCATGTAACTTCAGCCTGAAAATAGCGATATAATTTACGAAATTCGAATAATTCATAAACGAAACCGAAGAATTTCCGGAAACGAGCAAATTTCTCAAGTGCCACAGAATTTATGAAAATAGCTGTAAATGAAAGATCAGCAAAGTTAGGTCAATAAAACACATGTCTTTCTAAAAATAATGAAAGTTCTTCAACACATAAATTGTGCGAAAATACAATCTACAGAAAACTTTCTAGACTCAGTTAATGCTCGAATTGGAATGCTTCCTAAAGTTTATTTAATGATATGTATTAATATATCATATTTAGCGTTTCGGCTGAAACCTCCCACAAAGTCCGAAATGGTTCGGCCTTAGAATTTCTGTATCGCCCAAAATTGAAACTTCCGAAATTGCCGAAATTTCCATAATGGGGAAACTTCCGAAATTGGCGAATTGAGCGAAACCGAAATTTTCGAAACTTATGAAATTGTGTGAACCTTACCTTCTGAAACTTCCGAAACTGTGAAACTTAACAAATAAAAAAAAACGCATACCGCAAACTTACGAACCTTTCGTGAATAAAAAAAAAAAAAAGCGGAATCCGAACATTAAACCCCAAAAAACGGTGCAAATGTACAGTAATTTTATACTCATTTATGCTCGCTACTTCACATGATGAGGATTCTTGTGATGTTATTGGCTATTAGTTTCTGAAGCCAGTTTCGAAAATTTTGGTTTAGCCTGAAAAACTGGTAAAGCCAACACCTTTTTATGCCATAAATCCGAATTATAAGATCCTAACTATTTCCGAAATTCATTACAGCCATTATCATAAATTCTGGGACACCTAAAATTTTCTCGTTTTCCAGAATCTTTTCTGTTTCGTCCGGCAAATTATCTAACTTTCCGGAAACTACATCGCTATTTTCGAACCTTCAGTCCGGAGACAGCAGTATAGTTTCGGAGAGTTAGATAATTTACCTGACGAAACAGAAAAGATTCCGGGAAGCGAGAAACTTTTTAGGTGTCTCAGAATTTATGATAAGGCTGTTGGAATTAAAGCTTCGTTTAATGTTGCCCCCTCTAAAATTAAACAATTAGAGGGCTAATAAAAAAGTTGCTTACCGTAAAATTTAAAATAATGACCAGGGGTATTTCGAAAATTTGGACGAATTAAGTTTAATACGAGCCATAATCAAAATAACACCCGGTAAATTTAATAATAAGGCCGTTTGAAGTTAATTTTTTGGTTAACATCACCCCCCGGCCCCCGGGTAAAATGAAAAAAATTAAAAATAATGAAATATAATCATTATTTAGAAATCAAATTCAATATATAAATTCGATTTATTACTTCGTGCATGATATTACTAGTAGCTGACGTATGTACGAACGTACGTACTTAGCTCTATATATGGGGGTCGTCTAAAGCGGAGCAGAATCACGTGATACCTGACCAATCAAATTAAGAATTTGATGATCTTAGGCAATTTTGCTTATTATATTACTACCTAAAACCTATATAAGGCCGTTTGAAGTTAAGCTTTCGGTTAACATCACCCCTCCCCTTCCTCTTTGATGTCCCCGGTAAAAATTAAAAAATAAATACTGCTTAACCACGAAATAACGCGATGGGTATGGTTTCGAATTTCGGCCTAAATTAATATTAATTCAGGCCGAAACTCGAAATAACTCTATGCGTTATTTCGCTGTCAAAATAAAATAATTTAAAGATAAAAAACGAATTAAAAAAATAAAAACTTAAAAAAAAAATAAATGAATAAATAAATAATAAAAAATAAAGCTAAAATTTTAATAAAAAAATAAATGAATAAATAAATAATAAAAAATAAAGCTAAAATTTTAATTCCTATTTGCTGTCCTCCTCTCATATATGTTTATTTCAGTTCGCAATAAAACGATTCAACAAAAAACTGCAGAATAAAGAGCTTCCGAAGTGCTTTTTGTTCGATTGTGAAGAGCTAGAAAACTAGTAATAACGAGAAGAAATATTTGAATAAACATTTAGCTTTTACGGAATCATTCGGGACAAAATTTGCTCGACCAATAGGAATTTGGAAAACCCCAAATTCCAATCTGTGATCGCAGATCCGATCACTAGATCACGAGAATTTTGCATGTAAAAATTGTACATACGTACGAAGTTCTTTTTATCGGATAAAATACTTTTTATAATAAATTAATTATATACCGATATTTATTTATTTTTGCTCCTTTCTTTTATAAAGAGGAATGTAATGTTAAGGCCGTTTGAAGTTAATTTTCAGTTAACATCACCCCAGCTGAAGTCTCCCCCCTCCCCCGAAAAATGAACAGCCAATCAAAACGCTGAATGACTCTCACCAGTCACCTGATTTACATCAACCAATGAAATTGCTTCATTTTTATATGTTCGTTTCATTTTACCCCCCTCCCCCCTCCCATGAGTCCTGGAAAAGTGTTGTTAACCAAAGAATCAACTTCGAACGGCCTAATGCATAATGAGATTATAATATTGATTATATATTTATCCATAATTAGGCTGATTGAAATTAAAATTTCGTTTAACGTTATTTTTTTTTAAAAATTAAAAAAGAAAATTTTTTTTTTTATGCCCTTTGGCAAGCTTGCCATGGGACGCCATTGGCGTTCATTTCTTTTATTTACTTAAAAGGATCAAATTTATATTACAAAACTTAATATGCCTATATATCCTATATATAAGTTTATTATCCAAATACAACGCTAAGTTTTTTTTTTTTTTTTTTTCTATTTATCTATTCTATTTTAATTATTATACCTTTACATGACAGAGTACACGTGTATACTTCGGTCCCTTTTTGTTCCATTCTGTAATACGTCAAAGAGACCTTCGTAGTCGAATTTGTGTACATTGTTGAACCAGATCCCCATCTAGCATGCGTGTAGTAGTACCAGATTTCATATATTCCGAAAATATGCAGCCAGCCTAGTACGTTTTTAATTTTAGAATTTTCGGCGTTTCTGATATTAAGGACCTTTTCTAATGAAGTAGGAGGGAGAATTCCTGCTATTGAGGTAGCTGCATATAGGGTGTTCCATATAAGACTACTAATTCTGCACTCGGTCGAAAAGTGATCTAACGTTTGTTTGGTTCCCGGGCATTAGGGACAGTTATCGACTTCTGTGTTTGCAAAATGCGTTATCCTGTACCCTAGTGGTAGGGCTCTATGCATTAAACGCCAAAAGACGTCCTTCTTCTTATTCTCTATAGTGCTTTTATTGGACCACGCCCAAGGGCTATGTGATTGCGTGGATGCTCCTTGGTTTGAGAGAGAGGCTGTTGGTGACAGAAACTTCTTCCTAAGAAAGTCCGTTGCCTTTTTTACCGAATATTCATCGCCAATTGCTTGTGCAATTTCTATATCTGTTACACTCCACGGCCCGTTTTCTCTAGGTGCTTCTATTTTCCTTTCTAATTTCCTCCACGCCTTAACATATACTTTCCAATGATCAGGCCACCCTCTAGTTCTGAATGGGACAGCATTGAGTGCAGTTTTTATACTAATATTACGTATATTTCGTAGCTTACTAGAAATTATGCCTCTCTCTACTCTTGACCACATATTATCGGATGCTAGTAGTTTTATCCATATGGATGTAAGCCTAGCATCTATCATATGTTCAATAATGGGTGCTTTGATCCACCTAGGTCGTAATCTTGTTGGTAGATCGACATTCTTGGGAGAGTGTAAGGGGTTAAACAACTATTAAAATTAAACGAGGTTCAAATGAACCTAAATTAGGTTCAAATGAACCTAAATTAGGTTCAAGTGGGCTAAATTAAGTTCAGTGAGTCTAAAGTAGGTTCAAATGAATCTAAAATAGGTTCAAATGAACTTAAAGTAGGTTCAAGCGAAGCTAAATTAAGTTTAAGCAAGCCTAATTAATTTAGGTCGCTTGAACCTACATTAAGTTCATTTGAACCTATTTTAGATTCATTTAAACCTACTTTAGATTCATTGAACTTAATTTAGGTTCTAATTTAGGTTCATATGAACCTAATTTAGGTTCATTTGAACCTCGTTTAATTTTAATAGTTGTTTAATTTCCCCCTTCCCCCTACAAATATTAAAAAAATAGTTAAACGAAGTTTTAATTTCAAACAGCCTTATTAATTTTGATAAGGTAGGCCGGAAAATTTTCGCAGTCTCGTGATCTCTGACCTTTTCCGACCCGTTCAAAATATAATCCGAGATTAAGACAGATCAAATAGTGAAGCATTCAAGGTCCACGTTAAATCAATATAATATAAGATCAATATATTGATTTAACATGGGCCTTAAATGCTTTATTATTTGATCTGTCTTAATTTCTGAAGTTTTGGACACCACTAACCCACTTACATGAAGATTAAAGGCATGTCTTAATAGAATGTAATATTTTGGTATAACAGTGGTTTGCCACAATGATATGTCGCAATGATATGCCTATCACATCAGATTCTTTGTTATAAATAAATTGTTTTTTTTTAACGAAATTTATTTAAACATACGAAATGTTAAATAAAACTTTATTTACTATTGATAAAATGTATTGAAGATTATTAGCTTAAATACAATCTATTACAAATAATTTTATAATATAGTAATCTATGACATCATATTTTTGAGGGATTAGTAAGTCTGTAGTTTGTAAATGAAATGTTCAAATATTGAGATTTATAAGTTTTCTCTTGGCAATACTCATTTATACGTTTTCTATTATTTGAAAGCAAATCATCAATTACGATTAAAAGCGTATCACGTAAATTGTTATTATAAAGGCATAGATCGGTTAGAGTTGTATTTTCGCAAAGTGCTTCTACGAATGCACGTTCCAAATCATCCTGAAACATATAATCAAAATTATCGCGAAGATCTAGAGAAGTTAAAGCAATATTTGTATGAAGAGCATCAGCGAATGCTTTCCCTCCAATATAACTAAGTTTATTACTACCAACATTTAAGTAATTCAGAGTAGTGTTTTTATAAAGTGCTTTTGCTAATTTTTCTTCAACTGTTGGGCCAAGTTTATTATTATAAAGTAATAGATGAGTCAACGTAGTATTTCTATTAAGTGCCTCAGCCATCGCTATTCCTCCCTCTGAATCAAGTTGATTATTGCCAATATTCAGATAGGTCAGAGTGGTATTCTTATGAAGAGCGTTTGCTAAAGCTTTTCCACCTTCAGGACCAAGTTGGTTATTCCAAAGATTTAAATGAGTCAGAGTGGTGTTTTTACAAAGAGCTTCTGCTAGCGCTATTCCTCCCTCACTACCAAGTTGATTATTGCCAATATATAAGTATGTTAATGTAGAATTCTTACAAAGTATCTCAGCTAATTCTTTTCCTCCTTCATGCCCAAATTTATTATTTGCAAATCCCAAAAATTTTAGAGCCGTACTTTACTAAGATTTTCTGCTAAATTTATCATTTTATTATAATTAATTTTACAAACACGTAAATCTCTAACACTTGTTCGTAGAAACCATTGTAATTAAGGAGGATCCAACTGCATGAATTGCATTTATAGACCATTTTTTTTCTTTTAAGTAAGGAGGATAGTCCCCTTCGCGGTCAGGCCAATCTAAAATTCCACGATTTGTATCAAAGTAAATAGTTTAATAAATGATGTGTATTCGAATAATGGTTTCGGACCATTTGGAAGTATTATTTTGAACGGTAATAATTGTTTTGTTTCTTCAGCATTCAGTGAAAGAAGACATATTTTTATGAGCTTTCTACTTTTAAAAGTGTCCAATTTGCTTCATAATATCTGCACTACAATTCTACACCATTTATGATTTACAAGAAGACATGAAAGCAAGTCTTCATTTTAAGATAAATAAATATTTCGAAAAGGCTTTCGTTCGGTAATTGTATCATTTCGGATGTGTAAAAAATTAAATGTAAAACTGTCCGAAAAAATTTTTAAAGAAAAACATTTAAACAGTATTAAATAGTTTTTCGGAATTTATAAACGATTAAACGACAATGTTAAGAAATTCTGCATAATATTGCATCGTTCTTTTTAAAATATCTTATGTAGTAGATTCTTTTGTCCAGATTTATGTGATCTAATGAAAAATAGTGCATTCGGAAAAGATTTCGGTACACATTTTCCGGATGCGCATGCCTAAACTATACACGCTAATTAGGCCAGCTGCAATCTCTCACAAACGATACGTCAAATCCTCATTGTAAACTAACATTTCTGCATGTATGAATCGTTAAGATTTTGAATATAAATGGAAATCCTAAAAAATTTTAATGGATGAATGAATTAATCTCAGTTATTTTGTCTCATAAATTGGAAATATCGGATATTGGATTTATTTCCGTCGGTATGAATTTATGTAAAGCCGAAATTGTGCATATCTTCTTTGCTGTTATGCAGAAGCGAGTACTGTACATTTGATAAACTTAGAGTCATTGGCTGTTTTTGATTTTTACATTCAACTGCTTTGTTTCTTTTAAGTGAGTTGCATATATTATTACTTCATGAATGCAATTAAATAATTATTCAAATACATAAAAATAAAAAATTTATTATCTTCATTTATTCATTTAATAGAATATACACATTAGGCCGTTTGAAGTTAATTTTTTGGTTAACATCACCCCCCAGCTGAAGTCTCCCCAAACCTCCCCCGAAAACGAACAGCCAATCAAAACGCTGGATGACTCTCACCAGTCACCTGATTTATATCAACCAATGAAATTGGCCCATCTTGGTTCATTTTTATATGTTCGTTTCATATGTTCGTTTCATTTTACACCCCCCCCCCCCTCCCGAGAGTCCTGGAAAAGTGATGTTAACCAAAGAATCAACTTCGAACGACCTTATTCGAATCCATAAAATGAAGATATTGTGAATAAATTCAAATTAAAAGGCACCCAAAACTGACAATAAGGCTGAGTTTGTTTATGTTGAATTAAATTAGTGATTTCTATCATTAGTAAGTTAGTTGTATTAAAGTTATCATAATTTCTATCATGAGTTACAAAGGTGATTACTGTATTAAAGTTATTATGATTTCTATCATGAATTATTATAAAAAAAATTCATTTTATGACTTACTCAATGTATAAAATGTAATTAAGATTGTTAGTTTGCATTGAAATAGTTATTATAAAAATTGTACTACAAAACTTACTCATTATACTAGTAATGACAAAATGGAATTTGTAGTGGAATTATCATAATTTTTTGATATTAATGCATAGCTTCATTGATATTATTGTGTTTCTATCATGAATTACTATAAAAATTCCCTCACAGAATTTGCTCACTATTCTAATAATAATAGTAAGTGGTTAAGATTAAATTTGTTTGCATTGGGCCATTAAGGTTTCAATCATGTGCTATTGTAAAAAATATACAGTAAAAAATTCTTAGGCCACGCAAAGTTGATTTTTCGTTTTGCATTACATGGATTTCAAAATTCGGGACGGACGGTCGGAATTTTTTTTAAATTTACTGCAAATAGAATAATGTTCACATTTAAGTTTATACAAAGTTAATTTTTCATATTGCTGCACAACAATGAATCAAAAAATTGGGTCGGCAGTCATATTTTTCCTGTCAGTTCTATCGGACAATTACGGAAAATTAAAGTCTCATTGGGTGATACCGGAGAAATGAGTGTGAAAAATAGATGTCAAAAATCGAACACAATTGGGATCTAAAAAAAAAAAAAATTGAAAAAATTGAAAAAATGGGACGTCGGGTAATAAATCAACTTAACGTGGCCTTATAATAAAACTTGCTGTTATTCTAATAATCAATTGGGTTTAAGTTAGTTCGCATTGGAATTGTTATAGTTTCTATCATAAGTTTACTGTTATAAACCTTACAATTCTGGCAATACACAGGATGTGACTCACTAATGCATGTTATTAATGTATTCCTATCTCAGTTTATTAATATCAAAGATACAAAGCGCGCATAATGAACAAAAATCAATTTTTAAAACCAAATTGATAACAACTGCTGGTGTAAATAAGAATAACTGGTTGTTTCTTATTCTTGATTCCCCGCACTTCGATTTTCAAGCATCGATTATTAATTTGATTACGAAATTATAATGAAATTATGATCCAAAATTATCATATGTGCAATAATTACAGATTTAAAATTTGCTACAAAATACAAAAACCGAGGACTGGGTCACCTCCAGGTCTCAAAAAAAAAAAAAAAAAAAAAAAAATCACAATACGTCATAATTGATCAGTCACGATCAGATCATCGGTCGGTCATGATCGGTTAACCGCTTATGACCGGTTGACCGCGGTCTTTCATACGGTTAATGACCGGTTATAGCCGATAAATTATTTATCCAATTATCAAATATCTAAATAAGTGACAAGTAAGGATGGTACACTGCACAGACTGCCGAAAGAGAAACAAAACACGGCAATTTGCATCAGATGATCAATAAAATCGTCGTTCATATTTCTGGTCAAATTTGCAGATCATTTGACCACATTTAAAGTTGTTTTGTTCTAGATCTGGCCAAATGATCTGCAAATTTGACCAGAATTATTAACGATTTGTTTGACAGGCATATCGAATAATTGATTGTAGTGCAGTATGATTACAACAAACAATATAATGAAAAGAGTCTGAATTGCTGAAAAGGACCAGCTACCTTATTTGTAATATTCTGTTACCCAAAGAAACCCATCGCATACAATTCTGTCAAAATTGCAGATCATTTGACCGGAATTAAAATTGGTTTGTTATAATTCTGGCCAAATGATCGCAAATTTGGCCGGAATTATGAACAAGGTATTTCTCAACCGGGTTTAAACACCGCTTAAAAATTTTAATTTATATACTCATTATTGTTACATTTATCATTATTGTTCACTTATATCAATAAAAAAAATTCATTTAAGAATGAAACAATCATTAATCATGCAAAGTCACATGATCTGAGAAATTTTTGAGAGGCGGGTTGATTTTTCTATTTATCAGATGATACAGATACACCGATATGAATTTTAAGCAATAATTATTCATTTATTAGCCAGAATATTAAGAGTTTTGCATCAGTCATAATATTGACCGGTCGGTCAAACTGCTCTAACCGGCTAATATTGGTCTTGGTCATTGACAGACTGTGAAGATTTAAAAACAAGTACCCTAGTAATAATCATGCATGATCGCCCTCGATTTTATCACTTATCCCTAGGGTAAGGGTGAAATTACTAAAATTAGTAACCCTAATTCTAGGAGGTTCTATAGAATTAGGGTTACTATGTTTAGGGGTCATCTAAAGCCAGGTGCGTTCACGTGATAGAAAGCCAATCAAATTGTAAAATTCGATCTTTACGGATCAGCCTGACGAGACAAAAAAAGTGAAAAACGTCAAAAATACAAAAAACAAGTGTCTAAACCTGTCTAGGAGCATTAATAAAAAATGTCGGGAAGACAATTTTACTTATAAGTCAACCCTAACTCTAACCCCTAACTTACCCTTACCCTAATTTTAATTAAATAATCAAAAACATATAAATGCACCTGGCTTTAGCCATCCCTATGTTTAGTCATTTCACCCTTACACTAGAGATCACCTGCTTTGTTTACATTTTATGGGCAATCAAATTAATCGAGTGATAAAATCGAGGGAGATCATTCGTGATTATCACTGGGTACTTGTTCTTAAAGTGTCCCCGCATTCCTAGTTTCGCTTAAAGCCAAGTACAATTAATATTTTTGGGTTTAGGGTTAGATTGAGGATTGTGAAGATGTCCTCTATATCTGATATAGCAAAATTGCATTTCTGACTAGTAATGTGCTATTTATATGATATCTAAATTTTTTTTGGTACAGTACATATAGTTGTATAGTGTGTATAGCATGTGCATTATGTATGGTATGTGTATAATATATAAGCCATTTATTTACAAAATTTTGCAAGGAATATGACTTTACTTAGAAAATAAAAGACAGTTTCATAAGTAAAAAATTTGATGTATGAATAGTTTTATTATTTGCTCTAGAATATTAAACCTTTTTTTTGCGTACTATACTATACGCGGCACATCACTATTTCTGACACTTTTATTTAGTAAATCAAGCCCAGTTTTGATAGCTTTTTTTTATTTTTCGTGTTTTTATATCTTTTTCATCTCGGTTTGTTTTGTTCGACAGATCTAAATAAACTCATGATGTACCTGACTTTAAGCAACCTCGGTTTTGGATATAACAAATCAAAAATGGCAAAGCGCAATTGAATTTTTTTATATTAAGGATAGGGTGTACGTAGATCATTTTTCATATGATCTACATAGTATATTAAATTTTTATATAGTAAATAAAAAATACTTCTAATAAAACTTTTTAACATTTTAACCAATTGGTATCAAATTTATGTAATATATAGTTTAATACGGTTTGTTTCTAATAGTGAAGTTGCACAATATATATTGCTTTAAAAAAAATTAACTTCACATAAATTAAAATCACCGAGGTCGCTATATGTTTTTTCTGGGTAGTACAAAGAATTGCTAATTCTGATTGGTCGAATCATGTGATATTTACATGATATTATATGTTATTGTTACACAAAGTTGATCTATATTCTATTTTATATGAATTTGAAAATGTTGACACCCTACCCTTAAATATGCACGAACATGTGCCTCTAAAGTTAATTTACACACTCATGCTTACTAAACAAACACTTGATAAATTCTGTTATAATTTCCATAATTTTTAACAAAATGATTAGTAAAAATCTAAGTGACACTAGTGACTAATAAAATTTTATAATAGTAGGAAAAAAGAAAAAGAAAAAAGAAATTAATACTCTAAGAGAACAACTACTAACACAGCACACACGTGACTTATCGACACAGCAATGACTAGCATTATCTAAAATAAATGCTAACCTAACCCTAACCTAACCCTAACTTGGGCCACTGCTGTGTCGATAAGTCACGTACTGCTGTGTTGGTAGCTTTTTTCTATTTAAAGTGTCTAGGATTATGCAATAATTTAAGTCAAATTATGCATGCGCCAAATTACAAATTATGCAAATTATGCGAATTTTTTGCTTAAATTATGCTTATTATTATGCATTATATTACAAATTATATAAAATATGTGCTTTTGCTATTTATCTTTTATTATTATTTATCATCAAGTTTTAATCAATAAATTTTATATTATAGTATTGAATTTGAATAATATTGCCTATATTGTATAATAGTTTATACAGCTTGATAATTTTAAATAAAAAATATCCATAATTATTATAAATTAAATAAATTGGTTTTATAGCTGCTAATAACTATAGTTGTTAATATTTTCTATATACTATATTATCTATAAATCATAGAAATAAGTATAATATTTAATTACTTTTACTAAACTAATTTTATACAAATTATTCATTTTACCTTTTTTTTATCAAAATAACTATCATGAAAAATAAATCACTTGTGCTTATAAGAATTTATTGCTACATATATTAAAAAATTATTACGTATTTGCCAGTTGATATCTTTCTTTAGAATAAATATCTTTCAAGTTTTTGTACATATATACATATGAATGTAAGTAGAATTTACTAAACTGTATATGTAAATATGAAGCTATATGTATTTTATTTAATGATCATGATAGTTAAATGATTATGATTGGTTGTTTAAATACTATATAACGTAAGCAATTTCAACGGATTATGCAGTTATTATGTTAGATAACTCAAAATATGCAATTTGTGCAATGCATAATGCGTATGCGGTATAGGCCAAATTATGCGCATATTATGCAGCATCACAATCCTAGACACTCTATTCCTGGCCCCACCAGAAGTCTAGACACTTTTGCAGTAACGTGACCATCACGTGGTGTGGCGTCTTTATATTAACTTTTTGGCTTTATTGTTAAGGTTAGGGTTAGGGTTCGTGTATATGCTCTTAGAAGTTCCTATATATATGTAAAATCATGTTCTGGACATTTTTATGTGGTTTTTAAGGCCGATTTAAACACTAGTTTTTGAGTATTTTCGCTCTTTTCTCTTTTTTTCTTCTTGTACACATGTTTTGTTTTGATGTTGGACTGATTCGGGACGATCAAAATTTATGTTCTGCGATTGGTTAATTCTCATGCACTACGTCTAGTGATGTGCCATTTATATGATGTCCAAATTTTTTAGCATATAGTACGTACAGTACGTACAGTACGTATAGTACTTATATAGTAAAAATTGCTCTAGTGGTTATATTTTAAAATTTTTTTTAATATTAGTCTATATTACAATTAATATAATATTTAATTCTATTTAATAGATAAATATTTAGATCATTCGAAGTTAATTATCTGGTTAATATCACTTTCCAGGACTCCCAGAAGAGAAGCAAATAAAATGAACATATAAAATGAACAAACTGTAGTAAATCTATTATAAATGAATTGATTTCAAGTTAAATTTAGTTCAGAGATTTTAGTCGAGTTGCTAATTAGGTCAGATTGATTCAATAGCAAAAAAAATCAATAAATAAAAAATTCTAAAATGCATTTATCCAAGAAAAAGACTTCGTACATATAGGCAAAATTCTCGTGATCTAGTGATCAGATCTGCATCATTTTAAAGTACTGAAGTATGCATCTAGTGATGTGTAATCATTAAAATAATACCCAAATTTTTTTAGCGTACAGCATGTATAGTGCTTATATAAAAAATTAAGATCATTATAAAATTAAATTAGTATTTATATTTTAATTTTTTTTAATGTTAGTCTATATTATAATTAATGTAATGTTTAAACCTATTTTAATAAGCAAATATTTAATATAGCAAATTAGTAATATACTATGTACATATCTGCTTAAATTTATTAAGGCGCTACTTTATATATCTAAAGTAGCTACTTTAGTTAGATTGCTACTTTAGATGCAATATGAACAAATTTAATTTATCTAACAAGAAAGCTTCATCGGGTATTGATCAATTAACGAATTTGATTGGTCAATTGGCACATAAATATTTCTATCGACCCCTCTTAATAAATGATTGGCAAAAATTTTAGCGTACAGTACGTATAGTACGTACAGTACTGTACATATAGTACTGTATGTGGCACATTACTAGCCACGTCATGTTACTGCAAAAGTGTTTAGACCCCTGGTACGGCAAATCATACGTTTTTGATACTTCTGCACCTACTTTTTTGATACTAATCGACATGAAAATCCCAGTAAAAATAAGAATTTTCAAAATTTGAGCGAAGATATCTTGACAACCATAAAACCAAATTTAGTAAAACTTTTTTTATTTGAATTCTATGGCTTCGTAGAATTCGAATAAAAAAAATTCATCGAATTTAGTCAAGTGGCTGTCGAGTTATCTTCACTCAAAGTCAGAGAAAATCAAAATGCCTATCAAAATAGAAGCTGCGCCAAATTTTTTTTTAAATTTGAGCAAAGATATCTTGACGACCATCTAACCAAATTCAATAAAACTATTTTTATATGAATTCTATAAAGCCATAGAATTCAAATGAAAAAGTTTTATCAAATTTGGTTAGATGTTCGTCAAAATATCTTCGCTCAAAAATTTGGCGCAGCTTCTATTTTGATAGTTGTTTTGATTTTTTTCTAACTTTGAGCGAAGATATCTTGACAACCACTTGACTAAATTCGATAAAAAATTTTTTATCTGAATTATATGAAGATATATAATTCAAAAAAAAAAAGTTTTATCAAATTTGGTCAGATGGTTGTCGAGGTATCTTCGCTCAAAGTTAGATAAAAGATTTGGCGCAGCTTCTATTTTGATAGGCGTTTTGATTTTCTCTAACTTTGAGTAAAAATAACTCGACAACCACTTGACTAAATTCGATGAATTTTTTTTTTATTTGAATTCTATGAAGCCATAGAATTCGAATAAAAATGTGTTACCAAATTTGGTCCTATGGTTGCCAAGATATCTTCACTCAAAGTTTTGAAAATTCTTATTTTTACTGAGAATTTTCATGTCGATCAGTATCAAAAAAGTAGGTGCAGGAGTATCAAAAACATATGATTTGCCCTTGTGCAGTTCTCTATTCCTACTCTAATTATTGCATAAAATCATGTGGTATTAATCTTGTTTCGTATGTGTACAGTCAGAAACTTCATTTCTGATAATATAACTAGCTTAGGATGTTTTTATTACAAAAATGTAATAACGTTTTAATGTATTAAATAAATTTCATTTAATAGGATTCATTTATAATAACGATATTTTAACACTAATATTTATTTATTCTCAAAATTAATAAAATCTTTATTATTATTTGAAATAACTTCATTTGTAAGTGCCATGACATATATTACCTAATATCCATTTACTAAGAGACCAGACCCCCCACCCCCACCTAAGACCAATCAAAATGCTCGATTTTGTTACACAAAAATGTATATTTATCTCAAATTTTTTTATAATTATGGTTAAATAATTCTTGATTTTGATTGGCTATTATTCTAGATTGTGTAACCTAAGATTTCAGCTGACCCTCCACCCCCTAAAATATTAGGTAATATCTGTCATTGCCCTAATGCAACTAGTAAATTTACTGCTATAAATTGAATTATCATCACTATCAATATTAAGGACATTATATTCTATCAACATTTCATCATCAGATTTTAAAAATTCAGCCAAGAATTCAGAATTATTTTTCCAATTTAAAATAGTTTCATGTATTTCTAAAGCTGTTGGTCGTTTTTCTGGATCATAATTCCAGCACCTCTTTAAAAGTTCAGCATAACATAGTGCCGTACCTCTAAGGATAATCGGTCTTAATCCTTCACGTCCTGAAGAAATTTCCCACATAATCATTCCAAAAGCATAAATATCTGATGCTTTGGTGAATTTGGTGAATGTGTTTCCACGCAAAATTTCAGGAGCCATATATGGCAAAGCTCCATAAGTTCCTCTGATTCTGAGTCTAATGTTTTATTAACGGCAGTAGCAAAACCTAAATCACCAATATAAGCTTTATATAAATCATTTTGAAATATATTTCCACTATGTAAATCACGATGAATAAGACCATGCGAATAAATTAAATTAAGCAATATATGATAATAATTCCAACTTTTTCTCCCATTTCATTCGATTAACTTTATGAAGATTTTGACGTAAGAATCCTATTTTAGCATATTGCATAACTAAAATATATTCTCCTGTGACTTCATTTTTTGATACTCCATAACATTGTAAAAATGTAGGACTCTTAGTTCCAATATTTGAATATGCATTTAACTTTTAAATTTAATAAAATTACCAAATATTACCTCTTTTATAAGTTCTTTACAGCTATTTTTTGATCCATGAAATAATTTAAGTGCAACAATATCTGTTTTTATATAAGACCCACCTGTGTGATCTATGACCTGGTATTTCCATCTAGCAGAATAGTTGCAAACCCGCCCTTCCCAATTTTTTCTACAAGTTTTAATTCATTAAATGGAATCAATGTTATTAAATTATTTTCATTCAATAATTTATTTATAAAATCATCAATATTACGAGTTTTGTCTCTAATTTTTGTTTGATATTTATTACTACTTGCTTTTTGTAACCATTCAATAGCTTTTTCATGGCTAGGTAATGTTCCGTTACCATTTCGATAGCGTAATCTAACTTCATATTGTCCATCAGGATTCCCGCTTTCAGCAGATTTTAAATACCATTCAAACGCCTTCTTTTTATCCTTATCTGTGCCTATGCCATTTTCGTAGCACCATCCGAGATTATTTTGTCCATTCGAATTGCCACCTTTAGCAGATTTCAAATACCATTCAAATGCCTTTTTTTCATCCTTATCTGTGCCTATGCCTTCATCATAACAAATCCAAGATTATTTTGTCCATTCGAATTGCCACCTTTAGCAGATTTCAAATATCACTCAAATGCCTTTTTTTCATCCTTATTTGTGCCTATGCCATTGTTATAGCAAATTCCAAGATATATTTTGTCCATTCGAATTGTCACCTTCAGCAGATTTAATACCACTCAAATGTTTTTTTTCATCCTTATCTGTGCCTATGCCATTTTCGTAGCACCATCCGAGATTATTTTGTCCATTCGAATGGCCATCTTCAGCAGATTTCAAATACCACACAAATGCCTTTTTTTCATCCTTTTCTGTGCCTATGCCTTCGTCATAGCAAATTCCAAAATTATTTTGTCCATTCGAATTGTCACCTTTAGCAGATTTCAAATACCACACAAATGCCTTTTTTTCATCCTTATCTGTGCCTATGCCATTTTTATAGCAAATTCCAATATTATTTTGTCCACTCGAACTGCCTCCTTCAGCAGATTTCAAATACCACACAAATGCCTTTTTTTATCCTTATCTGTGCCTTAGCAAATTCCAAGATTATTTTGTCCCTTCGAATTGTTACCTTTAGCAGATTTCAAATACCACTCAAATGCCTTTTTTTCATTCTTATCTGTGCCTATGCCATTTTTATAGCAAATTCCAATATTATTTTGTCCATTAGAACTGCCACCTTCAGCAGATTTTAAATACCACATAAATGCCTTTTTTTCATCCTTATTTGTGCCTATGCCAATTTTGTAACACCATCCGAGATTAGCTTGTCCATTCGAATTACCACCTTCAGCAGATTTCAAACACCAATCAAATGCCTTTTTTTTTATCCTTATCTGTGCCTATGCCGTCGTCATAGAAGACTCCAAGATTATATTGTCCATTCGAATTGTAACCTTCAGCAGATTTTAAATACCACTCAAAGCGCCTTCTTTTCATCCTTATCTGTGCCTATGCCGTTTTTTAGCACCATCCGAGATTAGCTTGTCCATTCGAATTGCCATCTTCAGCAGATTTCAAATACACAAATGCCTTTTTTTCATCCTTATCTGTACCTATGCCTTTGGCATAGCAGCTCCAAGATTAAATTGCCCATTCGAACTGCCACCTTTAGCAGATTTCAAATACCACTCAAATGCCATTTTTTCATCCTTATTTATGCCCATGCCATTTTGATAACACCATCCAAGATTATTTTGTCCTTTTGAATTACCACCTTCGGCAGATTTCAAGTACCACTCAAATGCCTTTTTCTCATTCTTATTTGTGACTATGCCATTTTAGTAGAACCATCTAACGCTATTTTGCCCATTTGAATTACCATATACAGCAGATTTTAAATGTAACTCAAATTCAATCTTTTTGTCCATGATAATATCCGAACAAAAATATGCAGAGCATCGGTTTAGTTTATTTTTATAGCAGATTCTTTGAAAATTTAGATCGATAATTAAGGTTTAATGTGGTGCGTACGTATGTACGTACGTACAGTACATACGCACGTATACTGTCTTATAATGTTACCGTCACAAGATTCTGTCATACTAGATATTTGCCAGTTACGTACGTATGTACTAGAGTTGTTGGTGAAACTAATTAATTTCCAGTTTCACCAGTTTCACTGGTGCACTATCAGTGCACCATTGAAGATTAGCTTCATCTATAACTCTAGTTCACCATCGGTGTACCAGTTTCGCCAGCTTCACCTGGTGCACCATTGAAGATTAGTTCACCTGCAACTCTAGTACGTACGTACGTATATACAGCATTTCACGTAACCTCATACCAGGTACCTGATTAGTGATACCTGGCGAATGACGAATCATTCGCCATCGACGTCTGAGGAAACCATTCGTCAAGCAATTTCTGAATGATGAATTGACGAATGGCGAAACCTATGACGAATGATGAGACCGATGACGATTGATGAAGCATATTGATACCATTATTTTTTTCTTTCATAATATAAATAAATAACAAATTTTTTCTTGTTGTTTTATTTTATCTACTCAATTTTCAATTTTTTTATATCGACACATTTACCCGAAATTACCCGACGAAGGCTTTACCTTCGGAAGTCCCTGGCTGATGGAGACGACTAATAAAATAAACTTCGTTATAATTAATAGCATTAAATTGAAAAATAATCAAAGGTTTAGTACATACGTAGTTCATTATAAAGTAGCTCGTCGGAGAAAATCCCCTTTGATGATGGAATCGTCAAGACTTCGTGATTTGACAAGAAAACAGTTCATTATCGATTAAATTTACTGTGTTTTCATATTGGCGTGTGAAAATTTAAATTACAATTTGGAAAAATCTAAACAATTAGTATCCAGAGGCTGTTATAAAGTAGCTCGTTGAAAGAGTTAACTGTATTGGTTTATCAATCGTCACGAGTTTCGTCAATCGCCAAGGTTTCGTCAAACGAGTATGTTGACGAAACCATTTCGTCATTGAGAAATAGTTTCGCCAGGAATCATTAGTTGCATATTGATCTTACAACCGAATTGTGCAATTATCACAGAACCGATGAGTTTTTTTCTTTGATTAACTGATAAAACAATTAATATTCTATTTTTTTTTTTAATTATTTATCATTCGTCAAGAGTTTCGTCAATCGTCAAGGGTTTCGTCAATCGCCAACGTTTCGTCCGACGTCGCATGTGACGAAATATTTCATTATACCTGATACGGTAGGCCTTCAAGTGATCAACTAATTTATTGTAGCTGTAACAGTAAGGAAATTCAATATCAGGCACGGATATTGAGCTATGCGATATCCTATGTAAATCAAGCTTGATGTCGTTTGGACTGTATACAATTTATTTACAATTTTGCTTATGTATTATAATAATTCTTCGCGGTTTAAATGGATAATCATAATTATTCATGATTTTAGGATGAAATTTACAAAAGTCAAATATAGTAACTCCACAAATAAAAGATTAAAAATCAAATGCTACTTAAAAAACAATTGAATCTTGTCCTTTTTTTATTGCGTTTTTTAAATTACTGTTACCTTGACGATTATCAATCTATAGTTGTTATGCGAAAACTGAAGGTTTTCGCGCCGACAAAAGCAAAATCAAGTTTCGTCTTTCATCAATTTAACTTTCATACACATAATTAATCTAACCCATTTTCTTCTTCATTGAAAAAACTTGTTTCTAACAAAATCAAAATGAATAATTAAAATGGATTAGTAATACGTTTTATTTATAGAGGATTTCTATTTGTACACATTGTGTATAAACACATGCCAACTAATATCTCTAAATTTCGATTATGAAACCATCTTTTGGCTTCTAATATTAAATATTCCTTGTGAAATTTTGGTATAAACTATACCTTGTACTACCCTAGGTCCACCCTTACTCAAACCATAAGCAATGGTTTAATTTTTGGTTATAAAATTGGTTTGTACCGTACAACATCTAGAATTTTTCTTATTTATATAGTCTAATAGCGATGATGCATTACAGCGGATTGAGATAATACCCCCAAAAATATTAAACTACGGTCAAAATGAGTCAGTCAATTGATACGTAATTATTGGTATTAGAGTATATTGTAGCGGTAGTTAAAAAAATATAGCGATAACAATAATGCAATTTTAATTACTGATATAAATAATAATTTGGCGATTGTTATAATGAATGTATATATTTTATTTTTTTTGTATTTGCGTTTGAAACATAACAAGATGTTCGAAACAAAAAACTATCCAAAAAGTTCTGTAATCGAAGCCAAAACACCATGCAATAAATTTATTTATCGCGTTATTCAGGAAGGAATTTATCCAAATAAAAATATTTTTTCTTATACATTAAAACCAAACCAATGTAGAATTCCTCATGAATATGTAGTTGAGACTACATTTGGTAGAGGCAAAGCACAAAAAACTGTGATATGTTCGATTAATTACCAAAATAATATGCCTGAATCTAAAATCGTATTTACATATAATAATAATACTCTTTTGATGATATAATAAATTAATTGCTGAAGAAGAAAAAAAAACTGGAAAAAAACAAAAAATAAAAAAAAACCAAATTAAATGGAATATATTTCTTTGGATTATAGTTAAAACAAATCAGTGAAATTCGTGATAAACATCAAACAACAAGAAGTTGCAAAACATTTTCTGATCTTAGTAATTCAATGCAACTAAAACATAGTACAAAATTTGGCAAAGAATTATTAGATTTATTTGAGCAACAGTAACACAAACTTTTAATAATCAAGATAATGTAACTTTTGAAGAATTAACTTTTACAGTTAATTTACAAAAATTTTATATTAATTATAATGAAATAAATAATGATATTATCGATTTACAACAACAAGTGATAATTAGAGCAATGGATAGTGAAAAAATTTCAAGACAAGCATATCGACTAATAGCAGCAATTGGACATGACCTTTTACAAGAATGAGCTGTTTCTAATATGCAAAACAAATTAATCAACAAATGATAGAGTTAATTCCAATTTATTTAATCAATTTAAATTTATTACACGATATTGATAGTACAGATAATAATGAAATAGATATAAATTTAATTAATGATTCTGAAATCATAGATGAAGTAACTAAATCAATTGAAAAAGGAGTTTACCGATCAATCAAAGACATACTTGATTACATTATACCTTCATATTAGAAAAAAATTATAATCCTATATTACATATTTGAATATTAGGAGATGGGCAGAATGTGGGTAATAAGGTAAATCATGTTATGGTTACCTTTGCATTACTAAATGATTATACAAATATATATCATCTGGATCACCACTATACTCTTATACTCTATCCTGGTATCAAAAAATATAATAATCTAAAAATAGCTTTAGCACTCTTAATTAAAGATTTAAATAATATCATAAATGGTTACTGAAATAAACAAGGTCAAAGATGGCAAATTCAGTTATATTTTTCTACTAATTGGAAATTTCTGGCAATTTGTATAGGACACAAAGCAGCAAATTCTGATCACTTTTGTCTTTAGTGCATTATTTACAAAAATCAAAATGATATTCAAACATATAACTAGGCGCATGAGTTGCTTTAAGGGAGCTAAAGATGAGTGTAGTATGGGTATTGTATTGTACTAATACATTACCTATTGTGGTATCATTTTTTTTTATTTAGCATAATGACAAATGTAGTAAATTAGTAGAAGCATAATAGTTTAGATTTTAGTAACATAATAATTTTTTTGATATATATACAGTATTAACATTTCTTTTTTCTTTAGAATAGAATGTAGCATGATAACAAAAGTACAATAGTAAAAGCATGTTAGTTCAGGACATAGTGAGATAGTTAGTAGCACAGTAGTATTTTTTTTATATAGTACTAATGTTTCTTTTTTCTTTAGGATAAAATATAGTACAATAATAAACATAACATAATAGAAAAAATGATAGTTCAGTAGCATAGTAGTTTTTTTATATACAGTACAAATATTTCTTTTTTTATAACAAAATGTAGCATGATAATGAACATAGCAATGCATGATAATTTGGGATATTAGTAGCATAATAATAATATATATATATATACTGTATTAATATTTCTTTTTTCTTGTAGTACAATAATGATAGTTTATGATGTAGCAAGATAGTTAGTAACACAGTAGTATTTTTATACAGTACTAACATTTTGCATGATAGCTAATATATTATAATAGTAGAAACATGATGGCTCAAGTGTAACAAAATATTTAGTAGCACAGTAGTATTTTTGTATAGTACTAATGTTTCTTTTTTCTTTAGAATGGGAACCTAGTATGATAGTACCTTATTGTTATGAAATAACAGGCATGGGCATTGTTTTGAGGTTCAGCCTGAATTAAGCTTAATTTAGGCTAAAAATTTCAATTTTACTACTGTGTGTTATTTTGTGACAATATGGTAGAGGTATAATAGTTCAGAATATTAGTAATATAGTAATATATATATATTTTATGTACAGTATTCGCATTTCTTTTTTCTTTAGAATGGAATGTAGAGTGATAACAAATATATGATAGTAGAGGCATAATAATTTGGTATATAGCAAGATAGTTAGTAGCACAGTAGTATTTATATATACATACACAGTACTAATGTTCTTTTTTTTTAGAAAAGAATGTAGCACCTTAATGAACATAGTACTATAGAAGAAGCATGATAGTTGGCACATTAGTAAGATAGTAATATTTTTTTATATACAGTATTAACATTACTTTTTTTTTAGAACAAATGGAATATAGTATAATAACAAATGTACAATAGCTAATAGTAGAAGCATGTTAGTTCTAGATATAGTAAGATAATAGTATAGTAGTATTTTTTTAATACAATACTAACATTTCATATGATAACTAACATAGCATGATAGTGGAAGCATAATAGTTCAGGACATAGCAAGATAGTTAGTAACCAGTGTTGGCTTGACCAGACCAATTTGACCATTGGACCAGACCAATTTGACCAATTTGATCGGTCTGGTCAAAGGACCTGTACTGGTCAAATTGGTCAAATAGCATATTTAAAATATAATTTATTATATAATATATATATAATATTTATATAATAGACTTGACCAATTTGACCAGTTTGACCAATTGACCAATTTGACCAGACCAATTTGACCAGCAAATTTTTGGTTGACCACCATATCACCCAACACTGT
>QKWP01000560.1:199167-269850 GCA_003550325.1 Gigaspora rosea
TTATGTGAACAACTATTTAGTTTAGCTAGATTAACAGTTACTAAGTCACGAAATTCTCTTGATAATGAAACTGATCAGGCTGTTTTGTGTTTGAAATCTTGGTTTACTGAAGACTTACCATTTTAAATTTTAACTTTATAAATTTTTTTTTCTTGCTAGCAGGTTTTTTTTTATATACGCACATTTTACCGATTAAAAATTTTTTAATTTAACTTGGAAATAACCCGATACTTGTAGTGTACTTCATTTTTTATATTTTGTTTGATTAAACATGTAGGTTTATAAATTTTTAAGTATTTGACAGGCATGTAAATGCTAAAAATATTATATTAATAAAATTTTTTTCTATGCAGGTAACATCTAATAGTTTTGTTAATTTGCTTTAATATTTTCATATATTAAGATAATTCTCGTATTGAATCAGTACAAGATTGAACATTTGGCGTAACCAATTATGATTATATTATTCAGTCAAATTATCGAATATTAAGTGCTAAAAGTGACAAAATATCTTTTTAACAGATTTTAACTATAATGTTCATATTTACAAAATTAATTAAATAATGCTATTTTGCTATATTAATATATTATATTATTTTCTAATCTATAATTTATATATGACTAAAATTATTAAACGTATTAATTATTGCTCTCTTATATCATATAAGCAAATATTATAAATTTGAAAAGCTTATTGTAAAAGTATTGAAATTTTTTACTATCAAGCTTAATCTCATCGTTATAGCAAAAAGTATTATATTGATCATCGGTTCATCCAGTCTAGCTCTATTCGGTCCTATTCGGTCCTGGACCGCAGTCCAGTCTGGTTTTTTAAAAGACTGGGCAGTCTTTTAACCAGGACAGACTGGACGGACTGATTAACAGCCCTATTGGATGGGATATAAATTTTGGAACTTCGTATTGATATTCTCAAAATTTTACTTTGGAATTGTGTGCTGTTAAGATTGTGCATCTCATTAAATCCAAGAAAATGGGCATATAAATGCCAATTTCATTTAAAAAATGCACAGCTTAAAAAAACAAACCAACTTGATGAAAGTGTACCTACCAATGAAAAAGCATCCATCAATGAAGAAGCATTAATTAATGAAGAAGAATCGATTAATGACGAAGCATCAATTAATGAAAAAGCAGAAGAGACATCTGAATTATCGTAATAAATAATCAATATTGTTACACAGAGATCAAAAAAATTTGATAATAGACTTTTATAAGATACTATACATAGTTTTGATTTATATAGTACACCGAACACCCCAACATAGCAAGATAATCAGTAGCACGGTAGTTAGTATGGGCATGCATAATAGTATGGACCGTAGCATAATAGTTAGTATGAGATTTAGCATGATAGTTGGGACATAGCGGAATTTTAAAAAATCGAATTTCGTTCACTTTGTAGCTTTGAAAGAGCGCCAGCGGCACCCAAAACACTTGTAATATTATATTATTGCTTATAAAAGCTACTATATAAATTTTCGAGAAATAAAATGTAATTGCAACTACGATCCCGCCCACCTGACATTTCATGTTGATGCCGTGAACAAAGTCACGGGCAGGGCCCCTAGAAATTTTCGGATAAATTGGTTTGGTAACGACCAATGTTTTTTATTGCGATATCAAATTTAGTATTATTTTTGCCGATCAAAATGATCGATAATTTATTAGAGATGAAATTCTAAAAGTAATTCTCAAGTTGCCATTTAATTTATACTATATATATCTTTATATCATGGTTATTAAATTAAATCATGTCTATAATTACGCACTCAGAAGACTTACTTCTAATAAACTAATACCAAGATACAAAAATAAGATCTTTATTATTAAGGTTTAACTTAATATTTATGCTTAGTTTTTTTGAATATCTTAACTATTATTTTATAAATTTTTACTTAATATTCATTTTTTCGAATGCACTTGTTCCTGCACGTGAAGTTACACACAAATACGCAAACGTAATTGGTGGACAAAAATAGTTAACCAATTAAATTTGCGGATTTTTATCATGTAACCTCACATGCATGAAAAAAGGATAAAATTGTTTTATAATGCGATATCGATAAAAATTGCGATTTATTGTTTTCTAATCTTTTCAAAGTTTTCTAGGGCCCTGGTCACAGGACATCATTTGTCACGAGACCATGACCTGGGTCCATGATCGTTGGGTAAGTATTAAGTATTGATGACAGGTGTGATGCATTTAAGAGTCGGATAAGTATAATAAGGGATAATGGATAGTTGAATAAGTATGAGGTCATAAGGAGTGGTTATTTAAGAGAGGTAAAGATGGGAATTGTTCTACCTCTTTCAACAGAATTGACTATACCTAATGTAATTGTTGGGGTCGGTTTCCTTTGCTTGTACTCGCTCAGGTTCGATGGTTGCGCGGAAGTTGATTTTACATCATATTTCACCTGTCTTCAATCCCTTATTTAGCATCTCACGATGATCTTCACATGTTTTTTCTCATCCGCTTCGTTCAGCTCGTGATCCCACCCTTTACCCGGGCCTTGTGAGGCGCTCATGTTCTGCTTAGCCACCTTTTCATTCTGTTGAATTACGTACGTCATGCATATGTCAACTCGATTTTAGGAATCATCAACGTCATCGCCGCAGCATATTGCTAACGTGATTATCAACCTCAACTCACGAGGTTACTCTAGTAAGGATTTGCCCAAAGGCTCAATCGAACATAATCAAGCAGTACCAGACTAGTTAGAGTATCTGCATTATCTCCGAAACGCACAGATTGTTTATTTAAAAAAAAAAATAAACAAATAAATTAAAATTAGGTAAGTTACTTAATGGGTAAATTTACCACGAAGTTTGGCTTCTTTGTGTTATCATTTACGGTCAAAATCGGTCAAAATAATAATAATAATTAATATAAATAAATAAATAAATAAAATAAAATAAATTTAGAATTAACACTTAAATTGCGTACTATTTACTTAAATTTATTATTGCGTGAAACCTTTATCATATATAATCTCACGTGATAACCAAAAATTTATAAATACAACCCGAATACGATAAAAAATTTTCGGGGCTATATCAGATATATCAGATATATCAGATAGATATATCAGATATATCAGATAAGATAATATAAAATTATTTGACGAAAATCCTTTCCGTTTTAGCTTAAAAGGAAATGTGGCGGGTCACGATTTAAAAAACAGCCAATAAACAAGATGATCTACGTATAACCTTAACATTATTGGAAACGATATACAGCATGCCGATAAAAAAAGATGGGGTTAATTGAATATTTCAAAAAATATTAATGATATACGCTACAGCTATCGCATCCGCTTCGCTATATATAAAACCCCTCCCAAAGCTCAACATAATGAAAGCTGACCCTAACCCTAACCTTATATAATAACTATTTAACTATACCTGGTCATGATTATTTACCATTGTTCTATATGATTCCAGTATAACATTGGATTGTGATGAACTTCACATTATATTACGAATTACATCGCTAGGCAACTTTTAATAGCAAAAATACAAATCAAGACAAATATAAAAGCCCGAATTGAAATTAGTAAAGAAATGAAACGTATTCATGTTAATTTTTTTTGTGGGAGGATTCTGAAAGTAAACTTGGAAATCAACTTCTTTAAATGGTGAAGATAAGCTTAAAGTACTAAAAAACTTTAACTTAAATATTCTATTTGAAAATCTTAAACATGCTTTATAAACATGTCAATTATGAGATGGATTTAATGAATTATATCAGGATATTCACCAATTTCGAGTATCTGGACCTGAATTTAAAAAAAAAAAGCATTAGATTGGCTTGGCTTATTTCTAACATGTTCTTCTGAAAACCAAATTCTCCAGCAATTTTCATTAAAGGCTTATATAGTCCTAGTGATATAACTTCTTACATTCATACCTTGGTGTTTCATATTCTGGAATTTCTAACAATACATAAAGACTTTGGGTTACATGTATTTTTCTGCTTGCCAGTGGAAAAAAAGAATCTTCAACACATTACCCATTTTTTTCAAAAAACATTAAAGGATGGTAGAATTGGTGAAAAGCAAAGATCAGCACTTGTAGAAATAATGGAACATGAAAATAGAGTACTCTTTTTGTATACATACAATGTTCCCACATTTTTTAAAAAGATAGGACAATTAAAATTACGAATTACGAATAAATACTGTATTATTAGATTTTAATAATTGTAATTTTCTAATAATAAATTGGATCAATTACAGAGCGTAAAGACATGTATCCCGCTTCTGAAATATGATTCACTTCATCTTTAATTTGTCTACATTTCCAATAAATTTCCATTTTTGGTTGTATAAAAGAATTATATACATGATTCGAATCTTGAGATACTAAAATTACCCAAGTTTGTTGATGATTTTTATATTCGCGCACACCCCACTTTGAATCCTCAAATACATTACTCAACTTATCATATGCTTCTTCCCCTGTAAACACACAAAATACCATCCACGGTTTGGTGAACTTCTTTTGATATTTCCTTGAAAGATACTTACGAATAAACTTTCCAAACATGGTACATTCACTATATGTTGTCTTTGTGTTTGAAATCCATTTTTTAATTTATCCTGAATTAAAAAAACTAAAGTTCTTTTAAATTCAGAAATCGCTTCAGGAGACTGTAGTGTTATACCAGCCCGGGGTATATTGTAATTAGAATGAACTATAGCTTCGTGTTGATTTAGTCCACGTTGATTCTTATAACTTTTTCCTGGGCATAAAACACAATATATACGTGAGGAATTAATATTGGAAAGTTGATTATTTTTGTGGTAGTTTGGTTTATGAACTTTGAATTTCCATTTATGCTTACATGTACAGTAGGTCATAGTTGCTTAGTCTATTGTGAAGTAAAAACTACATAACTTACGGAGTTTTCGGAGTGTTTTCTCTTTCTTTATGTTGATAAGAGATTGGTTTTGGTGTCGGGAGATTGGTTTGGCGCTGAGTTTCATTTCGATGATAGGGTGGCTTGAAGTCATTTGACAGTCAACATTACACAAAGTAATATATTTAGGTGACCGAATTTAAGATCCAATTCCGCTGATCCGCCGAAATGGATATTATGAAATCATTTAGGCCAGACCAAGTTGATTATGTGTTTTACATTACCCCCCCTCCCTCATAGTAAAAAAAATTTTGATAAATATACATAGGACTACGGGACATTTCGGAAAATTTTTATATAGTCACGCAAAAATTCGGCAAAATTTTTTTTTTTGAAAAAAATTTTTTTAAAATTTTACTAAGTGAACCACCCCCCCCGGAGAGGGGGGGTAATGTAAAACACATAATCAACTTGGTCTGGCCTTATTCTTAAGAATGAAATTTTAAAATCACGACGGAAAGTAATATCACATGGTTTTTATCCAAACAAATTCCGATATATTCATATATATTTATATATGAACTTTTCCGGGTCCCTGCACTGGGATTCCAGACATATAAGTATTATTGTGTTTGTGCACACGACAAGCGAATACTCCAAGTGGTAGAAGTCATACTTACGATCCTAAATCACCAATTCGCCAAATCTAAACGACTCAAGCCAATTGTAGGTTACACAACGTACTGTCCCGTGGAGCGACTGACTCCGGTGTCATATTATAGAAAAAAATACTAAAATTGGCTATCATTACTAAATGGAACTGGAATTACAGGAAACATATGACAAAATGTTTACCAAATAAGAAGTTATTTACAATTTCGAAAATTAAATTTTTAATTCGTTTCAATGTAAACTAATCATATAGTGGTCAACGGAATGTAAGTCCTGTAATAAACTTTTTTGCACCGGTGGTGCCCCCAGAAAATCTATACATTCCGAATACAGTAATGATCAGAGATTTAATTAAGGCAAAAAACGGGTTATTTATTCGGATCATTTTCTAATTTGTTAATTTCATAGTATGCAAGTTGAATAATTCAGCGTAGCACCAAACGCTAACAATTATTTTTAAGTGCTAATAATTTACAGCTGTTTTCATAGATTCTAAGAAATCGACTTACCAGAAGAGTTATACGCCGACATCAGTCAACATCAGAAACTTATCAATTCGGTCATCGGTAAATTTTCAGCTGTCCAAGAATTTATGAAACAGCTGTAATGTTATCTATTCAGCCAATATTAAAAAATTTAATGTTATTATTAAAGCTTGTACCTGTATAAAAGTCAGCCGAGTAATTCACTTAACACTTGTCAGTCGGGTCATAGCTATCGCTAACAAGGTGACTCAGATTAATCATCCATTCCTGCACTAACATTTAATCATCAAAAAAAAAAAACTCCCCCAAAAAATTTTTAACAAAAGCAAACTTGAAGTCATCTAAAATGCAAGAAGAATTTATATGTCTGAATAAAAAGGTTTAATAGAAAAAAATTTGCCCTAATGATGCCTGAGAAACTGCAAGATCTGATTTACCAGCAAATTATTAACGAGAATACATTTAAAATGAGTGGAAAATAAATTATTCGGTCAAGCGAGTTCATTATCACGATGAACAAAAAAGATGTTCAGAGAAGTTTTTTTTTTTTTTATCATAGAGTTGTGCGGACTGACTAAAATTGATCCAGTATACGTATTTCGCGGCATGAATCTTTGGCAACTAGCCAATCACATTGAGAAATGCTTGCGAGCACCCTCAATAAAAATTTCTCTCTAAAAATTATGATAGTTCTTCAACACATAAAATTGTGTGAAAATTCAATCTACAGAAAACTTTCTAGCCATAGTTAATATTCGAATTAGTAAACTATCCAAATTTTATTTCAAAGAATACACATTAAAATCTTTGATCAGTAATGCATTGTATTACAGCTATTATTATAAATTTGATATCGTTCTTAAGAATTTTCCAACTCTCCGAAAGTTATATCACTATTTTCGGACCGAAATTCTGAAGACAATGATGTAGTTTCCGAAAGAACTTCGGGAAACGGGCGGATTTTTAGTTTATCTCAAAATTTATGAAAACAGCTATAAAAAATTTTGATGAACCGAACTGTCACGTCTTTAATGTCGACCAATATATCAGTAATTTAATGTTTACTACTTGGTAATTTATCGATTCAGTCACCAGAGCTGTTACAAAATTTAGGAAAATCAATAACATCGAATTCAAAACCTATCGAATTATCGGTCAATTTTTATCGTTGTCTCAGAATTTATTAAAAAGTTTTTTATAGATTAGGCCTGATTCTTTGGTTAACATCACTTTTCCAGGACACTCGGAGGGTGGTAAAATGAAACGAACATATGAAACGAACGTATAAAAATGAACAAAGATGGGCCAATTTCATTGGTTGATATAAATCAGGTGACTGGTGAGAGTCATCCAGCGTTTTGATTGGCTGTTCGTTTTCGGGGTAGGTGGGGGGAGACTTCAGCTGGGGGTGATGTTAACCAAAAAATTAACTTCAAACGGCCTAAATAAATCACTAATTATTCGTTAACAATGCGAATAGTTAAAGTCATTTATTACACAGTAAAAGTAATAAAATGTACCATACATATTCACTCTTTTTATAAATGAGATTGCATTAAACGGAAATAAGGCTTTGTCCGAAAGGCTATTTTTTCTGTGGCAGCCTGTCATATTTTCGGTTCCAATTACAGTACGATCGACCATCACGTAAATCACGTGGACAAGACACTAACCGATAGATTCTCTTTTCTTTCAAGCCAAGTGCATAAACTATTTTTTATTTCATATTTTTAATAATAAAACTAGCAACTTAATGTTTATAGCCCCTAATCAACTTGGGTTTGAGGGTGGGAAGTGGAGTAAGCATTTTATCTAAAAAATAAAAAAAATAGGTGAGCTTTATTTATTTAATAAAACTAATATTCAGATATGAACAATGTCAATATTGAATCACTCCAATATAACCTAGACCCTAGGATGTTATATCTATTCTATTTATATCAATAACTTATAAATAATTCTACTCAGTGGTATTAATTCAATACTCACATGTGTTTAGGCAGTTCAAAGTTGATTAGGCCGTTTGAAGTTGATTCTTCGGTAACATCACTTTTCCAGGACTCTCGAGATGGGGGGGGGGGGTAAAATGAAACAAACATATGAAATGAACATATAAAAATGAACAAAGATGGGACAATTTCATTGGTTGATATAAATCAGGTGACTGGCGAGAGTCATCCAGTGTTTTGATTGGCTGTTCGTTTTCGGGGGGAGACTTCAGCTGGGGGGGTGATGTAACCGAAAAATTAACTTCAAACGGCCTTACATGAATATTAAAGGCATTCCTTAATGGATTTTAATACTTTGGTATGACAGTGGTTTGCTAATGTCACAATCAATTCCCTATCATGACAGTATACCTAATTATTAATAAAATGTTTTTTTAGCGAAATTTACTTAAGGACACGCAAAGTTTATTTTTCGTTTTGCATTACATGGATTTCAAAATTCGGGACGGTTTTTTTTTTTAAAAAAAAAAAATTAATTTACTGCAAAATAGAATAATGTTCGTTATACAAGGTTAATTTTTCAATTTGCACAACAAGGAATCAAAAAATTGGGCCGGTCATATTTTTCCTGTCAGTCCTATCGGACAATTACGGAAAATTAGGTCTCCATCGGGTGACACCGGATGAAAATAGCGGGAAAAATAGATGTCAAAAAACGAACAATTGGCACAATTGGGATCTAAAAAAAAAATTGAAAAAATTGAAGAAATGGACGGCGTGGTCTAAACATTAAGTAAAATTTATTTTTACTATTGATAAAATATATTGAAAATGATTATCTATCTATATACATATTACTAATAATTTTTATAAAGCAATCTATGACATCAGATTTTTGATAGATTTGTAAGGTTGTAATCTGCAAATGAAATGTTCGAAATTAGAATTTATATGTTTTTGTCTTGGCAGTACTCATTTATACGCTTTCTATTATTTGTTAGCAAATCATCAATTACGGTTAACAGCGTATCACGTAAATTGTTATTATAAAGACATAAATAGGTTAGAGTTGTATTTTCGCAAAGTGCTTCTATGAATGCATGTCCCACATCATCCTGAAACTTATACTCGAAATTATCGCGAAGATCTAGAGAAGTTAAAGTAATATTTGTATGAAGAACATCTGCGAATGCTTTCCCTCCAACATAACTAAGTTGATTACCACCAACATTTAAGTAAGTCAGAGTAGTGTTTTTATAAAGTGCTTTTGCTAATTTTTCTCCAGCTGTAGGGCCAAGTTTATTATTATAAAGTGATAAATAAGCCAACGTAGTATTTCTATGAATTGCCTCAGCCAGCGCTATTCCTCCCTCTAAATCAAGTTGATTATTGCCAATATTCAAATAGGTCAGAGTGGTATTCTTACGAAGTGCGTTTGCTAAAGCTTTTCCACCTTCAGGACCAAGTTGATTATTCCAAAGATTTAAATGGGTCAAAGTAGTGTTTTTACAAAGAGCTTCTGCTAGCGCTATCCCTCCTTCAGTCCCAAGTTGATTATTGCCAATATATAAGTATGTTAATGTAGAATTCTTACAAAGTATCTCAGCTAATTCTTTTCCTCCTTCATACTCAAATTTATTATTTGCAAATCCCAAAAATTTTAGGGCAGCAGTTTTACAAAGATTTTCTGCTAAACTTATCATTTGATTATAATTAATTTCACAAACACGTAAATCATTAAGTCTAACACATGTTCGTAGAAACATTGTGACTAATGAGGACCCAATAGTATGAGCCACATTTATAGACCATTTTTTTTTTTTCAAGTAAGGAGGATAGTTCCCTTCGTGGTCAAGCCAATCCATAATTCCGCTATCTGTATCAAAGTAAATAGTTTTAATAAACGATGTATATTCGAATAATGGTTTCGGACCATTTGGAAGCATTATTTTGAACGGTAATAATTGTTTTGTTTCTTCAGCATTCAATGATAGAAGACATATTTTTATGAGCTTTCTACTTTTAAAAGTGTTCAATTTACTCCATAATATCGGCACTACAATTCTACACCATTTACGATTTACAAGAAGAGATGAAAACAAATCTTCATTTTTAAGGTAAGTAAATATTTCAAAAAGGCATTCGTTTGGTAATTCTATCATTTTGGATGATTTAAAAATGAAATGTAAAATTGACAAATTTTTTTACTGAAGAAAAACCATTTATCATGCATTAAATAGTTTTTCGGAATTTATAAACAACATTGCCAAGAAATTCTAGAAATGTAACTTCATTCTTTCAAGATTTTTTACTGTCCGGAGTAGGGCGTCCAGGATAATGCGAAAGCATAATATGCGCATAATTTGCCAATTTTTCGCATCGCATTTGCTTCGCATAATCGAGCAAAAAAAGCAAAATCATGTGAATAAAAATATAATTGGTTGTTGGGAGTATGTTAACTTCATTCGGCAATGTTTTAAATTTTGAAATTTGGGTGGAAGAAAGTAAGTTCCGAAGAATAGAACTAATTCCATATTGCATACAATAATAAAAAGCGTATAATCGATCGAATAATTTTTAATCAACCTCAGTTCATCTGCATAATTTACCTCATCGCATCGCATAATCCTGGACACCCTAGTCTGGAGGATAGTGGAGAACGCTTAATGTACAAGTAAACTAAATGCAATCTCTGTCAGTCCAAATTCTAAAAAATTTATATAGTATATTTGATATATTTGTTATTTCATTATGTATTGATTTTGAATATTAGCGCCTGGATATTCGACAGTGTGCATGAAAATTCAAATTTCCTCCGGACTTAACGTTAACTATTTCATTTCAACAAATTTGGCTTTAAAAGTTTACGGAGTTACTATTTTTTTTTATTTATAATAGGTAAATTATAAATTTTCCATTTTATCAAAATTTTTTTCAAATAGGAACCATTCAAAATTGATCAAAATTTGGTGTCCAGCTTTTTTTTGCAATAACAAAGAAAAATGAACCAACTTTTATATATATATATTTTTATTATCCTATTGTATTAATGGCATTTATCAGCAATAATTGGCCTAAACTATACTTATCTTGACGCTAATTTAGGCAACTGTTGTCTCCAAACACTCGCTAGGCACGCACAACAAAGTGATACTTTAAATCCTCATTGTAGTTTAACGATTTTGCATGCTTTTTGTATGAATAATAAGAATTTACTTTTAGAAATCTTTGGAACAAAGGAAATTGGAAATATCGGAGATTGAATTTATTTTCCGTCGGTACTAATTTATGTAAAACCGAAATTGTACAGTTGACTCCAAAACCTTTGTCCCTGTTACACAAAGAAATGTATTTTTATCGTTGATTTAATGATTGTAACTATAGATGCTGGTGAAATGTGGTGAAATAATTTCACTACTATTGGTGAAATTAGTGGTGAATTGGTGAATTTGGTAATTAATTTCACCAGCATCTATAATTGTAACAGATTATGATGACGTTCGATCATAATGAAATTTGAACTTATTTTATGTCAGATTTTTAAAAATTTTTGGGCCTTTTTTGTTAGTTTTTTTTTTATAGTTAAGTTAGAGTTTAGGGTTAGAATTATTAGAAAAGAGTATAGGTAGATTTTGTTAATGCTTATATTTTTAAATTAAAACTCCTAAAGTTTCACAATACTCTAATTTCATTATGATCTGCACTGCTTAGACTTTGACTCGAGTTGACTCGATTTGACTCAGAATAAGCAATTAACTCGAGTTAAGATTTTCTGACTCAAGTTATATATTAGAAAATAAAATCCATTAAATTTTTAGCACTAAAACAATTTTATTTAATAAGTAGCTGCGCGACGCAGTCGTCTAAACCTGGAACAGATGATAAACTGTATAAACGCAAAATAACGTCTAAGGGCATTGTTTGAGTAATGGCAGGATTTGAGCTTAATTCGATCAAAATTCGAAATTACACTTTTGGGTGCTATTTCGCATATATAAGCAAAGTCTAATTAGAAATGTTGAATAACTCCGATGTAGATAGTTTTATTTTGTATTAGCAAATTTCGATATTTATTTTCGGTAATAAAAGTGTAGTTTTCGATAATAAAATTTTTGGCCAGTATAAGATTATACGAAACGATATACTGGCTGAAAACTATAATTTTAATGCGGATTTCACTCTACCCTAACCTGATCTACAGTACTACTTCGCAACTCAGGTTTCATCCTGTTCTAATTACCGAAATTTGCACATTTATCACGTGTCACACTAATTTTCAAATCCCAAAATTCGCTAATGTCAATGTCACTGCCGCAGCATCCAATTAATTAATCAATCAATTATATGCTGCGACAGGCTGCCCTAGAAAGCTCATAGATACCGGATATACAATTAAATTTTATAAGTAATCAAGTTTTAAATTATCTAGATATTTTCCTCCACAATTTGTACAGTACTTTCTACCGATACTCGTAATGCGTTCATAACATATTTGGTTAGTGCAATTCCGAAAAACAATAATAAAAAAAAAGACATTTTTTTATAGTGATTGTTCATGCAATAGATAAAATATAGTACTATGTGATGCATATCGTGATGTTTAAGTGCATAAATTCACGTTTTTACATTGTCTAATTAGTTATGAGAAAACCAGGAACGGGAAATTTTTTGTTGATTGGTTATAATAGGTTTAAGTTATATGTACGTACGCATGTACGTACGGTGCATGAAATCTAAACACCATTATTTAGACAAAACATAATCAATGAAATTAAATACTTAAATTTATTAAAGTCGATAATTTAATTTTAATGTGTAACTTGATTATAGGTTCATATTACGAGATTACGCCAATTAGATACACATTAAAATTCATATTTCTTAAATTATCGACTTCAATATAGTATTTGCATGCACATTTTATTGTTGTTAATGATTTAGGATTCAATGCATGTATTTGTCTTTATAAGGTATGATTGTGATTCTTAGATTTCTTACACCGTACATACGTATATAAAATGACAATTAAAATTTTAAAGACTTGTGGTACATAGTAATAATTAAATATATTAGTTTCGCTGGTATTATCGTTGATGTCTAGAATAGTTTACTGTAAAACATTATTTAAAAACTAGCTGACTATTGCATTGACAAACAGTACAATTGTTAAAGTTATGTTGGTTTACATTGTAATTATTTTTGATAAAAAATTCATTTCAAAAACTTCCCCACTATTGCAATGATACACAATATGTAATTAAAGCTATGTTTTATTGTATTATCATTGGTGTCTGTCATGATTTACTGAAAAAATTCAATTAAAAAAACTTATGGGCTATTGTGGTACAAACAGTATGTTAGTTTGTATTTGCATTATCTTAATGTCATCATAATCTACTGTTAAATATTCAATTAAAAAATTAGATTCGTAGTGGCTCTTAGTATATAGTTAAAGTCATGTTAGCTTTGTAATTGCATTATCATAATGATTACTGTACAGCATTTCAAAAGCCATTTTCCTGAAGTAACATAATACAAGCTGGCATTATAGCTAGCGCCAGCTAACTTTGTTGGTATATGCCCTTTCAGGAAAATAATATTTAGGAATTTAAGGTTAGGGTATCTGTTTACATCAGGTCCCTGTAATTTAGGGCTTATTTTAGGCAAAAAAAGAAACACGGTAATCTACAATATTATCCAATTAAAAATAGGGTCCATTAATTTTGAATATACACAAAAATTTGCATTAGGCCACCAATATATATGCTAAAAAACAAATTTTTACTACTGTATTATTTATTATAGCATCTGTAAATTACTATAGTTTCAGTTTTTTTTTGCTTGCTATACATATGAATGATTGTATAGTACTAATTATTTTAAATTTTGTTAGAGAGACATTTGTTCATGTGTATATACATTTTATAGACAAATCATGGAAAAGATTATTGCATATGTAAAGGATGAAATTTATATGTGAAAAATAAACAAAATTTGATGAATAAGTCATGATAACTAATCAGAACTAAGATTTTACAAACAAATATCACTTAAACAGTGTATGAACCATACACTTCATGATTGCATCACTCTATTTCTGGTATAAAACAGTTTGTATCCATGTATGCATATAAATAATGCTTTCTACTTGCACCTCATTAAAACAAGTATATGATTCTTAGGGGTGGCAATTAATTAATCGACAATCACTTCACCAAAATAACTTTTCACAAACAATTATTGATTAACAATTATTCACTGACAAATTCATTTTACTGACAGTTTATTACACCGAAGCTACTCCGAAGCTCATTTTATTGACAAAGTAATTGTCGTTAGGGTCAGGGTAGAATTAGGTAGAATTAGGGCTAAAGTTAGGGTGCTTTTTGAAAAAATACTTGTCATTGAAATGAACTTTGGTAAAATAAATTGTCAGTGAATAATTGTTGGTGAAATGTTATGTCGGTGAAGTATTGTTGGCAAAATAATACGAGCCCAATTCTTAGCATCATTTAGAACAAATCTAAAACATCTGCAAAAATAAATAGAAAATATCAACAATAATGCTAACCAAACAAAATTAAAATTTTGTAGATGAACATTATCTAACATTGCTATAAACTACTAGATAGCTGTATGACATTATTACACATATCCAGAAACAAAAGACTAGATCATGGTTGAATTTGAATATATAATTTGATAATAAAGGAACAGATTTAGTATTATTTATTCAATTAGCTATATAAAAAAGGTAATTCAACTAATTTTGTCATTTTTTAATATAATTATTTATTATATAAATAGTTAGCAGTTTTTAAAAAATATATCTACTGTAGTAAAACAAAATAAAAATTATTTCTACATATTAATATATTAATAATGATGATAGAGTTATAGGAATGTTTTATAACAGCCTATAGTAATTTCAATATAGGCCAAATAATGCTATTTATTACTGGACAAAAAGTTTTTACAAAGGAATCTTTATAGCAATTTGTGATAAAAATCATAATAGAAATTACAATACAAACTAAATTAATCACATAATAAGATCATATAAATAATAAGCTTAGTAACAGAATTTTTATAGTATTATAATAGAAATTGTAAAATTTGAAAATAACAAGTAAAATTTTTAATAGAATTTTTATAATATCTAATAGTAGAAGTTACAATAATTCTAATTAAACTAATTTGATCTCAATTATACACTAAATTATCAAAACAACAAGTACTATAACAAAAACATATAATAGAAAATAATTTTAATAAAACTAAGTTAATTTAATTATGATACTATATTTGTAAATAAGTTTTGTTAACAGAATGTTTAATAGTAATGTATAATAATAGTTCTATAATTTTAATACAAATTAATCTTAACAAAACATATTATTATTTACTAGAATAGTAAGTAAAGTTCGTAAATTTTTATAATAACTTGCAATTAAAATTATGATATTTGAATATAAACTAATTTAATTTAGCTATATACTTTAGTTATTTGAATGGCTAGTTCTGTGCATATTTTATATAGTAAAATAAAAATTATGTACAATAATTTATATGTAGCCTTCTCAATTTTAATTTTATGTTAGGATAACTAAAATAGTAAATATGTTTTGTGAAAGAATTTCTTACAGAAACTTATAATAGAAGCTATGATTGTTCTAATATAAGCTAATTTGATATTAATTATATACTGTAATCAAAAAATAACAAATAAGTAATAACAGGATTTTTTACAAAAATTTTATAATAAAACTTGTACAGTTGTTCCTCATTTATATCAACCTATTTGGACTACCATTATATTCATGTTGATATAATATTGATAAAAATTTATATTAAAGTTGATATATATGAGGGATTTTAATATATAAAAATTTATAAAAATTAGCTTGTGGCTTAGGTTAATTTTAACGAGGTTGATATTAATAAGGTTCAACTGTAATATTAATTAATTTATATATATCTAAACAAAAAATTTTCACAATAAAATTTTTACAGTAATTAAGAATAAAAATTACAATAGCATTATATAGTGTTAAACAAAGATATATACTAGTAACCTAAATTATTAATAAGACTAATTTACAAGGACTTGTTTAATATAAATATAATCAACACAATTTATAATAGAAACACAGCTATCTATATTATCTCTTTTTAAAAGATTACTTATATGCATTCATCTGTTTGAGTAAGTTTATAAAATTTATATTTACATAAACTAGTTTAATTTAAGCTCTTTATATGATTAAAATTATAATTTTGTGTTTAATATAAATATAATCAACACAATTTATAATAGAAACACAGCTATCTATATTATCTCTTTTTAAAAGATTACTTATATGCATTCATCTGTTTGAGTAAGTTTATAAAATTTATATTTACATAAACTAGTTTAATTTAAGCTCTTTATATGATTAAAATCATAATTTTGTATATAAAATTGATAAAAAGATACAATTAATTATATTGTCTATTTTTGTATAATTTAAAGGATTATATGATTGCTACTATAAAAAGTCATCAACTTTTAACTATAAAATTTTTAAACTTTTATAATTTTTTAAACTATCGAATCCACAAAATAAATTATTAGTATCATTTACTTTAAGAAGTTTATATCAATTTAAAGTTATATATGATTTAAAAATTTGGCGTTTATATATAAAAAAAACATAACAAAATTTAAATTTATTAACAAAATTTTAAAATTTAGTAATAAAATTTAAATTTATTGATTTTTTTTTGTATTTTTATTGGTCAATTATATTACACTGCAGCTAAAAATTGGTGCCTATATATATACAGTCGCCTCTCTCTAATCTAAACCTCTCTAAACTGAACACTATTAAACTCTCTCTAAACTGAACAAAATCTTCTAGAACATTTGTAAATTTTATTATAAAGTTCAGATAAGTATTATCTTTTTATTTTGGGCTAACCCATGTTAAATTATTCTTCTTATTTGGAAATAAATAAATAATGTTACTGAAAATAATAATATACAAAATCTGATCCATTACTTCTTTATTAAAGTCCTTTGTTCACTCTGAAAATTAATATATTAACAGGTATTGTACATAATTTATAATATACTATATAAATATGTATTAAATTAGTTTAGATTTAAATAATGATCCAATTAAACTGAGTATATAGGCCATTTTGACTGATTTGAGTGATGTAAACATGAGATATCTCTAATTGTAGATCTACATGTGATTGTTAATCAATCAAATTAATTAATTTTTTTAAATTTTATCACTTTATGATACTGCAATAATTATAGTGAAAAGATAAGATACAAAACCTGCAAGAAAAAAAATAAAAATTGTAAATGCACACAAAAAATTATGTAATGCGAAGTGTAGAAAAAGCATACATGGGTGTCTAAATTATTTTTTAAAAAAAGGTAATTTTGACAAACATTTCAATGTTCTAGTTTGTTTATAAGAATTCTACAAAGTAACTATACTATCTAATGTATTTTGGTATAAAGAATTAAATAATTTTACTAAATATTTCAACAATTAAGAAAATTAATTTTGCCAATATGTAAAATTAATTTTGACAGACTAAATATTAAAATAATTTTTTATTAAGTGGAGTAATTTAGGGTTCATATTATTTTGCCAACAATCACTTCACTGATATAACATTTTACTGACAAATACTCACTAACAAGTTCATTTTACCGACAGTTTGTTTCACTGAAGTTCATTTCACTGACATGTTTTTTTTCAAAAAGCACCCTAACTTTATCTCTAATTCTACCTAATTCTACCCTGACCCTAACAACAATGACCAGAATTACTTTGCTGGTGAAATGAGTTTCGGTGAAATTAACTGTCTGTAAAATGAATGTGTTAGTAAATGATTGTTGGTGAAATGTTATGTCAGTAAAGTGATTGTTAATTAATTGATTGCCACCCGTAATTTAGATACCTATATATAAAAAAATGTAGTATTTATTACGAGTTCGTATTATTTCACCGACAATCACTTCACCGACATAACATTTCACTGACAAATACTAACCGACAAGTTCATTTTACTGACAGTTTGTTTCACCGAAGCTCATTTCACTGACAAGTTTATTTCTAAACAGCACACTAAATTTAGCCCTAATTCTACCCAATTCTACCCTGACCCTAACGACAATGACCAGAATTACTTTGTCAGTGAAATGAGCTTTGGTGAAATAAACTGTTGGTAAAATGAACTTGTCGGTGAATAATTGTCGGTGAAATGTTATGTCAGTGAAGTGATTGTCAATTAATTGATTGCCACCCTTTATTACTATATCCAAATCAATTGTATACTCTGACATAAACCTTTTATTATAGTACTAATAGTTGTCCCAAAAATACTATGTACTACATACTGTACAGTACAAGCACCAAACCTATTCAAGCATTAAACCCATTAACAACTTTATACTCATCTCTAATACGTGAATTAAGCTTTCGTATCCCTAAAAAACATATCAGTAATTATTTTATCAGTTAAATGCATTATGACGTATTCATTCTAAACAGTTTGTTAAAATCTAATAAAAAATAGTTTATAACAATAATACTTCTTGTTACCTTTATTTAGTTAATGGTCTACAGTATATAATAGTGTTTTTGGGTAGTTCAATAAATGATGTCTTTCAAACAAATTTCTTAAAATTTAAGATTCTTGTCTAAACAAAGGTCACAGTAAATATGCAAAATTGTTTTTAAAGTCATGTAAATATTTCTAACTGATATTGAAGAATTTTCTAACTTACAAAACTCATGGTAAACTCATGGTGAACTTATATTCGAGTATAATTTTTTGATTGACCAAACAAATAAAAACAAATTTAATTATCACTAAATAAATCTTATTGGTGTGATTGCAAATTCTGTCATACAAAATCAGAGAACATACAAAATTATCATATATCAGTAAAAATCGGCCCATATGGATTTAGCTAAACCGTTCCTTTTTTTTAGTTTAAACAGCTTGCTGCAAGCTACTTGCTATCACTAACAGAATATAATTGACAATGTTCATAATAATCAGCTGTATTTTATTTAAATTTCTTAATTACAAACAAGAGTTTTAAAAATTATCCAAAGTTTAGAAATAGTATTGTCGTGCCTGAAGTTAGCTTTGCTTGAAATTGCATCTTCAGGCACTTGAAGTTACACGTGCCTAAAATTACCTGCCAATTTGTGCAAGATGATCCAATTTCAGGGCTAATTTCAGTCAAGTATAATTTCAGGCACCTGAAGTTATAACTTCAGGCAGTGTCAGCTTCAGGCACAACAGTTGTGTCACATAGTTGCATACATAGATATATTAAAAAAAAGTTTTTTTTTTATAAGGCAATCATAATAATAGTTTCGGCACATAACCAGCTTAATTTTTTGAATTACACAAATTTGGCATAGTGCTCACTGGTTTTACTACTAGAAATTTGTTAATATTTAGTTAGAACTAAATCATTAAGATATTCTTAAATAATCGGCAAGTATCTTAACATAATGATAAAATTAATTTCTGGGATAAAATTCGAGACCTAAAGTCAACAAATCAAAAACATGCTAAACAGCAGTATTGGGTCCTGTGAAAATAGGAAGGTTCCAATACACACAATCAAGATTTCAGGAGGTAAGATCATTTTCAATGCCCTTCCACAAACATTAATTCTAACTAAATAAGGGATGCAATGAGAATCATGGGAAGAGTGAATCGATTCTATATCAACAAGTACTAGTTCAATTCCCGGATTATTCCAATACAAGGAATGTATGTAATACTTTTCGACTTGTATAGAATGCAATCACGCTTTGGCAAAAACCTCTAGTTAAAATTCGGGACGAAGAAACTAAAATAATAAGTTAGTGTGATTTAAATAACAGCTCAATTATAAAATGATACAAATTAAGAGATGATGATAATAAAGTCTTTAAATCAAGTGCGAAACAAGGAAATTTAATATATCGTATAAATAATACTGCTTATACAATGGAACAATATTTTCGGTTCATACAATACCGCATTTTTTTACTGTGCCACTAAATATATTCTACGTACTTTATACATAGTTCCCGGAAACCATGAGAAGCGCGATTCATCTATTAGGGTAGCTGCGTGACGCAGTCCAGAAACGTTGCATATCACAGATGTAACTGTTATCTTGCTCAACTGGTTATATCAATTTATAAACGTCTCGGATCACACACTGAAACAACTTTCAGGCGTAAGTATATTTATACACGCTTCTCTTCTCCTTATTCGTTACAGTCAAAAGACTAACTTTTGCTCTTTCTATTTATAATTATTCTGCGATTACATATATTGTGTAAACACTTATACTTCTCTATATTTTAATTTTTTCATTGTAATAAAATAAACTCTTAAATTCTACTAAAAAATCGTGGTGATCGATGATCACAATAACGTTGCCCAACATTGTAATACGTGTACTTGTCATAATTTTGTCGACTTTATTACCAAATGAGCCGTTCGAATTTATTTTCATTTTATCTTTACACTTTTCGCTTTGTTATACATTTCGTATTAAATCACTAACAATCGCTTTATAGACAACTTAGTTCATAGACAATTAATTTATAGACAAGATTATTCTACAGACGGTTAATTCACAGACAATTCATTTTTGTTGACAATATATTCAGCCAACAATTTTTTCATAAATTACACCAGCTTTACCGTAAATTCTCGAAACAACGCTCATGCCCGCTATTTCGAGAATTTACGGTAAATTTTAAACTTAAAACTCTAACGACAATGACTAGAATTAATTTGTCTGTGAAATCTGATGTCATTGAAATAACTAGAGATGGGCAAAATACCAAATTTAAAATTTTCATTTTTAGCATGCACATGCGCATGCGTTTTTTGCATGAATACATGCATGTTTTGGCAAAATTATGGTTTAATTTCTTAATGCTGTCCAGAATTAATTGCATGTTTTTGCATACCATGCATGCATTGCCCATCTCTAGAAATAACTGCCAATGAAACAAATTTATCTGTTAATAAAATTGACTGTAAAATAACCTTACCTGTAATTAAATTCTCTGTGAATTAAGTTGTCTTGAAGTAAATTTTGGTGAATTGATGCTATTAAATAGAACATTAAATAAAAACTCAATAAAATAGAAATAGATCACAATAAATACATTTTGAATCTTAAGGCATTCTGATAGCGATAGAATATTTTACGATACATATTACGTACTACGTTCTCCAGAATAACATAAATACCAAATCCGGTACTAACAGTAGAAGTATGTTACACCAGCACAGCACATTGACATGTGAAATCATAGGTTTTTAACGCCCAATCAAATGTTCTAGATGGCCGTCATTTATAACTACATACCTGGTACAAGTACCGGTTCCAACTCCGGATTATCTAATACAAGACATGCAATTATGCTTTTAGCAAAGATCTCTAACAAGTTTTTTAGTTAATAAAATTTTAGACAAAGAAATCAAAATAATAAGTTAGTGCGATTTACATACAATAAATAGGCTTTAAATCAAGCGCCAAATAAGGAAATTAATATATCATTATAAATAATACAGCTTATACAATGGAACAATGTTTTCGGTTCATACCGCAGTTTTCCCTACTAAATTCCTCATTCCCTTTCACTACTAGAAAATCGCACAATGTCATTTAATATGCCTGGCTTATTTTACATACTTTATGCTCCGTTCACGGAAACCATACTCCGTTCCTAACATAGTAATTTTTATTTTATTGCGGCTTGCATGATTTTGCAGGTCATCAAAAAAAAATCGCTTGATTGTTATGTGATTACCAATTAGCTATGATTTCTTAAAACAACTCCGATATGATAATTTCATATCACGATATCGAAAGTAATTTTTTTTTTGGAAATCAGAATCCTATTAATCACATAATGAGAATTTTTTTTTATTTTTGAATATCTGCAAAATTTACTAAATTACGCAAACCGCAGTAAATCAATGACCAGATCTGTTATCGTAATAGTTTAGAATGATTCTTCGATCACGCAATGTCCAACACGCAAAGTTTTTCACTAATTTAAAAAGCATGCATGTGACAATGTGATACTGAGCAAAATATAGAAACACCTAGACCATACTCGTTACACATATTTCCAAATATAGGCAAATTCTAAAAATAGAGATGAAGTCATGAGGATGGACCATCCAATCAGCTGCAAAAGCGCTACACCCACTTAACTTGCCTGTAAACCATACACTACTTCGTTCCTCGTATAAAAGTGTAGTAATATTTTATTAACGAATTATTATGATAAATGTAATCATGGAAAATTCCCACACATAAGATTATGGTGCAATGATATTACATACAGACAAAAGTTCGCTCAACAACGTATGGCGCAAGAAAATTTTTTAAAACCACAATCACTTCCTGTAGAGGTTACATAGAAATAAATAGTCTAGTTGAACTCAAAATATATCCTATTAACATCAATAAAATGTATACATAAATACTTTAATAAGATCGATAATTTAAGAAATGTTTGATTTCAATGTACTACATGATTATGTTACATTATCGTTATAGAGATTGTCGTTTTACCATGTTTGTGGCGTAGAGTTTTTGAGCTTTAAATCAAATTTCAAAATGAGTTGTGACGAAGCAAAATTCAAAATGTAGATATTTCGCAAAAATTTTCTTAAAATAACTACCTTTGGTTTTATAACAAAAAGTTTCCCTTAAGATATTTTAAATAACATCTAACTTGATATAAACACTAAATCTAGCATATATGAACTTTTAAAGAATTTTATCACAATTTGCGTGACCACTGGTACACGTTTCACATACCTCATTTACAACATATATAATCGGTCATTTATTCCGTTTTTGGTAAGTATGTGCGTCCGCGCAGATTTGAATTAAAAATACTTTTAATAAACCTTAAAACTACTCATATAACTCTGCCTTCTCATTAATATCAAAATGAATAATTTGTCATTGGAAGACAAAATAAACGACAATCAGGAACAAGAGACTAATCCTTTACAACAACAAATATGTCACTTACATGATGTTAATGAGGCACAGGATTTTTTGGATAAAAAAATAATCGATGAATTATGCGAGTTGCATGAAAAAGAAGTATTTAAAGGAAGTTATGATTCAGAATTTATTTATTCAATAGAAAAATATGTTGAAGAAAATCAATTAAAATCAGAGGATATAATTAATTTATGTTTAAATAATCAAACAAATTCTATACTTTTAACTATTCTCGCACGTTGTTATCGCTATGGTAAATGGATAGAAAAAGACGGCCATAAATCGTTCATTTATTATAAAAAATCTGCAGATATGGGAAATTCATATGGAATGTGTGATCTTGGTGAATTGTATGAAAAAGGAATCGGGGTTGAAAAAGATAAACATAAAGCATTTGTTTATTATCAAATGTCGGCCAACATGGATACCCCTTGTGGATTAGATAAACTTTCTTATTGTTATAAAAATGGAATAGGAGTAAAAAAGGACGAAAATAAAGCATATTATTATTATAACAAATCAGCAAATATGGGACATGCTAGTGGAATATTGTATCTTGGTCATTGTTTTCGAGATGGGATTGGAATTGAAAAAGATGAACGTAAAGGGTTTATTTATTATCAAAAATCTTATGACATGGGTAATGCTAGTGGAGCATATAATGTTGGTTACTGTTTTCATAATGGAATTGGTGTCGAAAAAAACGAAAATAAGGCATTAGATTATTATCAAAAGTCAGCTGATATGGGTAGTAGTAGTGGAGCATATAGTGTTGGTTATTGTTATCATTATGGAATTGGAATTGAAAAAGATGAAAAAAAGGCATTCATTTATTATCAAAAATCCGCTGATATATGTGATGCCAGTGGTATATCTCAAATCGGTTATTGTTACCATTATGGAATCGGAGTTGAAAAAGATAAAGATAAAGCATTCATTTATTATAAAAAAGCAGCAGATATGGAAAATAATGTTGCAACGCACAATGTTGGTTATTGTTATCAATATGGAATTGGAGTCGAAAATGATAAAAACAAGGCATTCTTTTATTATAAAAAAGCCGTAGATATGGGATATATCAATGGAATGTACAAAGTTGGTTATTGTTATCAAAATGGAATCGGAGTTGAAAAAGATGAATATAAAGCATATGTTTATTATCAAAAGTTAGCTGATAGCAAATGATGGAAACTTTAATCAAGTTACTAAGATCAAAAATTTTCTCAAACTTCATTATACCACTTTATTATACCGTCAGTTATCTTTTGATAAAATTTAATAATTTTAATGCATTTATGTACTTTCTCTGATTTTAAGGAGAAGTCGATATAACTTAATAATAAATAAATTTTGATTAGTTATTGTATTTAAATTCAGTGCAAATAATGAATGGCGAAATTTTTTAAATAAAATAATATTATAAAAATATAGTAAATCCAATATCAAATTGTGTATGGACTTTCATAAGACTTTTTAACAAATTTTAAAAAGTATCTCTTCAAGTAAGTCTTAAGTTTTTTTTCTAAAAACTCGTATGATTTCTGTTGTTTATATACTAAATACTTTCATATGTTTACCGTTTTTGTATATTAAGTTATGCCATGAACGCTGAGTTTTATAATCCTAAAAGCTTACAATGTGCCAAATTGATATAATAAGGTAAATTTTATAGAGATTATCATCGTAAAAATAAAAACTATCCTTTAATACATGCTTATTTATCTTAAATACACTTTTTTTTACTTTGATAATGTGAGTTGTCCATGTACGTACATTTTAATTCGATTTCGGATTATGTGTTATTGAAGTACAAGCCAGTTGAATTCTCATTAGGATTAAGAATTGACTATTTAAATGATTATCCATATTAGCTGTTTAATTCAACTTGCACTAAGATAATTTTGCTCATGATCCACATAGTTTTGTTTAATGATGCCTGACGCAAGGGTTTCGTCAGACGAAACTCAGACTAAACCTTGACGATTGACGAACCCTGACTCTTGACAAAATTCCTGACGCTTGACGAAACTCTTGACGCAACTTTATATTGAATCTAAACAAATGATTTTTTATTGCCAGTATTTCACTATCAACAGCAAGGATCGTCCGAACACATGATTTTTTGACCCATCAATAATAATAATGCTAATGCTATGCAAATTAAAACCATACCCTCAATATCTTTAATTCGTACTGAGGTTTTAATCACTCGCTAGGTGTTTAATTCACTCGCTGAGAGTTTCATGCACTCGCTGAGAGACTATAACCCTCGTTGAGGGTTAAAATCATCCATCTATGCCACAAACAATGCCAAACTAAGAAACATAATACATAATGATAAAATACTATGACCTATCGGATATATCCGAGTGATTGTTGCAAATCATCGGCAATGTCGGATCGATATGTCAAAAAGATAGAAACTAGGTAGATATAATAATGAACAAAAAATTAACTTTACATGGACTAATTTATTTCTATTATGAAAGAAATGAATAATAGTCTTATGCTTCATCAAAATCATCATGGGTTTTGTTATTTATTATGGTTTTTGCCATTCGTCATTGGTTTTGTCATGCATCATAGGTTTCTTCATTCGTCATTTCGTCAATTTGAAGTTGCCTGACAAATGTTTCGTCATGCGTCAGGCATCATTAATTTTGTTCTACTATAGAAAGATTTATGCGATTAAGGAATTTTTAAACAATTCCAATCCTAGAACGAATTACACATCCAAATCCGGATCTCTCAGGTAACAATATTCATGGTTCAATTTAACAGATTTAACACGAGTTGTCTGGTGATATTTATATAAATTCAATCTCTAAATAGGATCGTTAAAAAGAATAATGTCGATTTTTCAAATAACAAGGCTAATGAATACAAATTTATTTATTAAAGGAAGTATCTCTTAGAGCTCAATGTTTGCTGTTTATACACATAGTCATAATGAAAATTAATGAACCTTCAACAATAAAAATATCTATCTATCTATAGGTTCCACGGATAATTCTTACACATAACGTTAAATGAACATTTAGAAGTAAGGTACTCTCGGTGGAGGCATATGATTTGATCAAAACATACGAATGTCTCTTTAATTCGCAAATTCTCTAAACTTCCTTTGTTGTGATCACTAATTCTTTAATTTTTAAGATCTCTAGTTCTACAACATATAGCTTATCTTACAAATTAAGAATATTTTTGACAAAGGTCGCGTAATTTTTGCCTTTACCAGGAGGCGCAATTGGATTGGTAAAATCAAGTTCTCGTGGAAATTATATATTAAGTGGTTGATTATTACTTAAAGACACGATGAATTCAATTATAATGGAGAGCAATAAAGAATTTTTAAGAACAAGTTATTATAATTTTTGTTAATTTTTTTGGATTTAGAGTTGCATGTTATTTTTACTAAAGATGAATTCTAAATAATTTGTATCAATATTGTGATGTTGCAATATCATAGCAGGTATCACGAAAATTGCATAGGTTACTAAAAGGGAACAGATACTAAAAATTGTTAACAATTAACACACTATTACGCCACCGATTTTGGAACGTTTAACCCTTTATAACATTTAATTCCATAGCAAATCTTGGAAAGTAAATAAATTTTACTAAATTTTACTATTTTATTAATTTTTAAAACTTGCAAATTTACTAAATTTATTAAAATAATAAATTTATGAAATATACAAAATATTAACAATGATTATATTTCTGAGGTGAATAAATTCGATAATTGCGTATTATATATGAAAAATTTTTTAATCAGTCAATCAGTGTGTTAAAATACCAGGAATGGTTGTTACACGTAATGTATGGCCAGATTACTAGTTTACAACTAATTGGACGGCACTTCAGATTATTATGGCGTCAAGTTCGCTGTATACCGTACAGTACTTATCTATACTCGGAGGTTATCTCCGGATTAACATATGGGTCTCTGCTTTTAACTTCAAGATTAGACATTCTGCACCAGTTAATTCTTAAAACTATAAACTATTAAAGATTGGACCAGGCTGACTATTTACATATTACTTCGTTTTCTTAACCAATAGTAATACATAATATAATTTATCAATTATATAAAACTAAAACATGTATACGTAATACTTTCCTATCAACTATTGCTATCCATTGTATCCTTTTTTGATATTCGTGTATTACGTACGTACATAAGTATGTAGCTGCTTAGCACAGTATCACAGTATCATAATATAAATAGATTTTCATTTTGAGTACATAACTGCCAGAAATAAATTTAAAACTTTTAATTCAAATAACATCAATAATCAGACAAAATGACAACTTCTCGAAGCACACAAAAATTAACTGATAAAGTTATACAAAAAAATGAACTTCTTGAACATGTTGATATTAAAGATTACTTTGGACAAAATTTGAAATTTCATACTATATCATTTGATTATATGAAAAATTTAGATTCAAATTCAACTAAAATTATCAAGTTACCTGTTACCCAACATGGATTAATCTCGGCAATAATCCATGCTTATACCTTACATCAGCATCTTCGAATCTCACCAGATGACATATGGTTAACAGTTGCGCAGGGTGTTAGTAAGCATATTTGGATTAATAAAGAACGTTTTCGTCACTTATTTGTTGATCATGAAGGACAAAAGATAATCGAGGTTGATGCAAGTAATTATTTATTTTATAAAAATGAAATTATTGTTGGAGATTGGCTTCGAGCGATTGAAGAACTTTCTGATAATGTTGATAAACAAGTCAAAATATCAGGCTTGAAACAACTTCTTGAATGTGATTTCTCAACATCAACTAATGCATCTACTACTGCGAGCAAAATTGTCCTGCTAGATTCGATGAAAGGATATTTTGGCTTCAAACTTCGTGGTGGATGCGGTATTCCAAAGGTTACTCTTGAAGGTACATTAACAGATTGGCTTCATCTTCAAGAGAAAGTCGTAAAACTCCGTAATTTGGGACTTGACCTCGATTTCTGGTTAGATAGATTGGAACCAGTCATTGCACAATTCACTGAAACATATAAAGGAAATGTTGGAGAACGTTATTGGAGTATGATTGTTTCTCAAGTTCCCTTCGGTTCTTACGAAACAACTTCTACTTGGTCAGGATGGATAGGTTCTTTACTTCCATATAACTCGAAAAATTCTAAGATTACAAAAAATATTATTACTTGTGAAGATGTTCCTTCTGGATTGGTATCTGTTCCAGTCGAATTTATCCTCGAAGGACCACATTTCAATTTGAATTGTGTTGCAGGGTTTTTGGGTGCCAGACAGGATATAGTTGATGGTGAATATATTGTTTCACCTGTTATTGGTTGGTATGTTACTGATCGCAGGGCTATTATGTGCAAGTCAAGGACTGGTTGGTATATTGTTGGTCAAAATCGAAATTTACTTACATAACATGTATCCATATCGGTCAATATTTGATATTTCTATATGTATTTATCTCAAAATTTAGTTCAATAAAATTATCTTTTACACGTTAATAAAAAAAATTCATTGCGTAATCTTATTTGAATAAGCCCTTATAAATTTCATCTTTTTAATTGATTTTGGGTCATCACGTTTTAGATTACAAGCCTAGTTAATTTGAATTAGCTTGTTCAATAAGTAACATTCATTATTTGATTGCTATTGTTAATTCTTTAATTGATTCTGAGTAGGGATTCACAACCTTATAAATATAAAAACGCGAAAATTTGGACACAGCTATGAGCAAAGGTAAGGAAATCTTATTATAACAGCTTGAAACATTATATTTAGAAATTGTTTCAAAATCTCAGGCATCACATTGTAACAATCGATATGCTTATAAAATAGTGTGACCAATCATGTGACTGCTCATATCCACGAATTTAAAGAATCACTATTAAAATACACATAATCTTAAAAAACGAATAATTTTTTAATCTAACGGACTGATTTGGACTTTACTACCAAAATGACCGTCTCGATGAGTCGATTCTAACTAGCACAAAATCACTAAATTTCGATCACATGTTCATGAGATTGTTATAGTTTTTTGGATGGGGTTTGCCTATCCAAAAACACTTGAAGAACACACAGATCTTGAACGATCTTGTGACCCTGTGATCGATTTTAGATTCTTATGAATCTCTCATCAAGACGGTCACTTTGGTAGCAAAAATCGTCCAAAACAGTACATTAGATTAAAAGTTATTCATTTTTAAATTTTAAGAGCCTAAAAAAAGGTCCAATTCCTCAAATAATTTATCGTATAGTCAAATTTTTTCCATATTTAACTAAGTCATTATTGCCATACTTAATACTGCAAGTACTAAGTGTGTTCTCATGCACCTTGCTCAAAGAGCTCAACAAAGAATTTGATCAAACAGATTATTGAGAGTTGCTTGAGAATATCCTAAATTGAAAATGTGATACGTAATCTGTGTTACAGAAGAATTATACATAATGATAAATAGTGTCTTATTTGCATCTAGTCATAATAATTTCAAAAATGACAAAGTTTTTTGAAAAGCTTTCAAATGATTGTCTTGAACTTCTTGATGATAAAGAAGATTTTAATGTAATAATTAATATTGGAGAATCAACATACAATAAAATATTCCATGCACATACCAATATATAATATTAAGATATAAGTCTTTGTATTTTCGTAATAAATTAGCGAATATTAACTAAGATAAAAACAACATTAAAACGATTAATTTAAGACATATTTCTATTCAACAATTTGAAGTAATTATTAGGTAAGCTATATATTTTGTGGGTTAGTAAATTAAATCTTATCTTAAAATCATAAACCTTACAATTTCACTAAGATGACAGTCACTCGGTTTTATGCATCATGTGTATACGAAGACTAATTTTAAATTATTAATTTAATAAAGATATATTTACGGCGGAGTGAAGGCGCATCATTAAAGTTATTCAATTTTGACTACCTAATTTGCTTATACAGTGTAATCTTCCTTACTATTTATGTGGTGTATTCTTTTTTTACTATTTATCGTATTTTGTGTCGCTTTTGTGCATATGATCAGCAGTCAAAATTTTCTCTTAAGGGGAACGTCTAAAGCGGAGTAGATTCTTATAATATATTTTATCGAATTAACTTTAGGGTTAGGGTCATTTTAGATTAGGGTTAGATAGGTTTTAGGTAGTAATATATAAGCAAAATTACCTTCCAGACATTTTTAATTAACCCACTAAGGTAAGTTTAGACTGCCGTTTTTTGTATTTTCAAGTTTTTCGCTTCTCTTTCTTGCTGCTCCGCTTTAGATGACCCCTCTTAAGGGTAGAGTATATGTAGATCAATTTTCATATGATATGCATGGCAAATCAAGACCTTATATAGAGAATAAAAATATGCCACTAATAAAATTTTCGAGAACGCAATTAATTTTTTCAAAATCTTATATTTTGTAGATTAAAATATACTCTTTCTAAAGATATAAATTTTAATAAACAAATTATTTTAAAAAAGTATACTTAAGTTTGCCGCGGTGGTCTCAAATTTGCCGTGGTGGTCTCAAATTTGCCGTGGTGCACAAAATCATTAATTTTGATTGGTTAGATCATATGATCATCATATGATTTTTGCAAACAAAAAATCAATACCAATCTTTAACTATATGCTTCTCAACAAATATCTAACCAATATTAATAATTTTACTACCATTAGAATCACAAATACCTACTCTACAATTTTTATAATAAATTTTAAGAGTTATACTAAAATGCATCTATGGTGTTTTACACCATGTTACACAATACTATTAGAATAGCCAATAAAAATTTAAGATCAGGTATAATATAAAATTTAAAAACGTTTATATCCAAAATTTTGCTTATGAAACCATCTTTGGGGCTCTAATAAAAAAATTCCTTGCTAAATTTTGTATATACTAATGCCCAGATAAAATCCCAGGCCTCACCCTAACAAATTTATTTTTTGTTTTATAAAAATTGATTTTTTTTGTTTTTGTTACAAAGATTTGCAAATCTAATTTACCTATAGTGGTAAACACTATAAGTGCGTTTTATAATATTTGAATTTTAAATAATTTACTTAATAAATTTTCTTTTATTTTAAAAAAAAATTTTTTTGCTATCAAGATCATATGAAAATTAATCTATGTATACTCTACCCTTAATCTACAAAAGGAAATTTTTACACCCACTATTTTTATTAAATTATAATATGATATATATAATATAATAATATTATATGATATGATACTATACTATATTAGATGCGTAAAAAAAAAAGCATTTGAATCAGTTAAAAGCAACTTAATTTGATTAAAAAAACTTTCTTTTTATGCTTGTATATATGTTTTACTTTATGTTTATGCTTATACTTTCTGAGGTTTTTTAGAAATTAGTTTTTTTCTTCTGATTTTTTGCCATATATAATCAGTGATTGTCAAAGGCAGTAACAAAAAATCGTAACAAAAGAATTTGTTCTTTTTTTGCAGTAGTTTAATTATATAATGTAATGTGTAAAAATTTTTTTGTTCTTGTATAAATAAATAAGTAGAAATTGTATCGTAAATTCTCTATATATAGTATTACACAAAACTAAGCCAAATAAAGAAAAAATATGTTCTAATGATCATAGCTTATGGCTTTGATATGATGCAGATACTATGCTCTAATGTGCACCTGTTTAAATAAATAAATATAATAAATAAATAAATAAAAAATGAAAAAAAAATCAACATCATTAGAATATTTTTTCCAGTTTTTTTTGAGTATTTGAAAAAAATTGAAAGTTACTATTACTCAATTACATTCTGCCAAAAATATATATTACTATTGCTTAATTATATGACTTTATTTGGATGAAGAAGAACATATAGTGTACCATTTGCTATCAATTACAAGCACTATATCATTATATCAAAATATACAAATTTCAAGGAATATTCCCATCCAAAACTAGCTATCTGCCTTATAATTAATTGCATCTTTGCTTGTGAATATTACCAAGAAGATTTTACATAGTTGTAATGAGAATCGGTTATTAGTGTTATATTGCAGTATGAATATTGTTACTTATTCATAGATCCTTGTATTCCTATTGCAACTATGGGGCCTAACCATAGCATAAGGTTCTTGCACTGCTATTGCAGCTGCGGAGACTAATCACAACCTGAGGTCCTTGTACTGTTATTACAGCTACAAAGCCTAATCACAACCTGAGGTAGTGTTCCTATAAACCGAACCGAACTTTAGGCTAAGTTCAAGTTCAGTTAAATTTTGAACTGAACTCGAACCAAACTTGAACTTAGAAATTAAGTCTGGTTCAAGTTTAATATCAAACTTTTAAAATGAGTTCATGTTTAGTTCAGGTTCAGTTCAAAGTTCATAAACATGTTCAGGTTCAATAAATTAATATAAAATTATTAAAATTATAATAAATTTTATATAATATTTATTTATTATAAAAATATTTTTCTATATAAAATTTTTTCAGAATAAGTAAATCATCTTTGAGCTTGAAAGTAAAGTTATAGAGTTCATCAAAATGAAATAATTATAAGATATTCTTACTGACTATATAAAATTCTATATAAACAATATTATTATTTTTAGAAAATTTGATATAGTCAGCAAAATATTTTTAATATTAAATTCATTTTAATAAGCTCTACAACTTTACTTAGAAGCTAAAGTAATTTACTTAGTATAAAAATATTTCCTATATAAAATTTTTTTCATACTATATAAATTATTTTTAAGCTTTTAAGTAAAGTTTAGAGATTGGAACCGTTTAACCATTTAAAAATTGCTCTATAGTTTTAGGCAGAATTATGTTGGTCGTAGGCCGGAATTATTTTAATGCCAGCCAAATTAAACAGTTAAACGGTTAAACAATTAAACGATTAAGAAAAATTTTAGGCGGTTCCAATCTCTAGTAAAGTTGCAGAACTTATCAAAATGAATCTAATAATAGTTAAATTATTAAAATCTGTTAAATAGTTTATAAAATATTATTAAAAAACATTTTCTCAACTATATAAAATTTTCTAAAAATAATAATATTGTTTATATAGAATTTTATATAGTTATTGTAACATTTTTTGAGAATATTTTATAATCTACTCACAGATTTTAATAATTTAACCACTATTAGATTTGTCTTAATGAGCTTTACAATTTTATTTAGAAGCTCATAAATGATTTATTTAGTATAAAAAAAGTTGTGCATAGAAAATTATTTATTATATTAAATAAAATAAAAATAAATAATTTTGGTTGGTTATTATTTTATTTTATAACAAAAAAAATACTTGTATAATCTTATAATATATAATTAAATATTGAACCTGAACTATGTTTATGAACTTTGAATTGAACTCAAACTGAACCTATTTTTTAAGTTAATCTTTAAGTCTGGTTTAGGTTCAAGTTCAAGGATCTGCAAAATTTGAAGTTCAAGTTCAGGTTCAATTAAACTCGAACCGAACCTGATTGAACTGAACCAAAATATAGGAACCCTAACCTGAGGTTTTTGCACTGCTATTGCAGCCATGGAGCCTAATCACAGCATGAGGTCCTTATACTGCTATTGCAGCCATGGAGCCCATTCACAACAAGAGGTTCTTGCACTGCTATTGCATCTATAGAACCTAATCAAAACATGAGGTCCTTGCACTACTATTGTAGTTTTGGAGCCCAATTACAATATGAGGTCTTTGCACTACTATTGCAGCTATTGCAGCCATAGAGCCTAATTATCAATCTGAGGTCCTTATACTGCTATTGTAGCTATAGAGCCTAATCACAACATGAGGTCCTTGCACTGCTATTGCAGCCATATACTATCTCCTTAGCAATGGAGCCTAATTTACAACATGAGGTTCTTGCAATACTATTGCTGCTATAGAGCCTAATTGCAACATAAGATCCTCATACTACTAATCACCAATACAAAACACTTGTACTGCTATTGCAGCTACAAAGCCTAATCAAAATTATAAGGGTTTTGCCTAACAACCAATTGTACTACTATTGCTTGATCATTAATATAATGTCCTCTCACTGTTATTGCAGCTGCAGAGCCTAATTGCACGTGGAATCTTTGCACTGCTATTGTAGCCACAGTAACTAGTTATCTACTTGAGGTCCTTACCAGTATTGGAAATCATATGTTCACAGTGTTCACAGTGAACATAAATTTTTTTAAAAAATCAAGTTTTTATATTTTATGTTCACATAGTATGAACATAAAAAATCAAAAATTTTATATTTTATGTTCACATAGTATTAATATAAATTTTAATTTTTATAATTTCTTATTCATAATTTATTAATATAAAGATTATATTTACCATATATTTCAAAAATAAACTACCTTTTTTGGACGATTTTGAACACAAAAAATCTGTGAGTAGCTTATTTTTAGATAGAATCAACTTTTGGTCAATTGCAAATAGTCATTATATTATAAAGTCTAAATTCTACTATGTGAACATATTTATTTTTGATGTGAACATTATAAAAAAAATTATGTTCACAAAAATCATAAAATTTTTTTTGAATTTCCAACACTGGTCCTTATCTAATTATCAGCAAAATGCTATTGACCTAAATGTCGACATGAGGCCCTTGTGCTATAAATACAATATAAGATTCTTGCAATCTATTATAGCTGCAAAGCCTAATCATTAAATATAAGTTTTTTGCACTACTATTATAACTGTGGTGTTTAATTAAGTTATAAAGTTCTTGTACTACTAATCACAAATGTGAGGTTCTTGCAATGCTATTATAGCTACAAACCTAATCAAACATTATATAAATAACCAAATATTAGGTTCTTGCACTACTATCACTTAGCCTAAAATGAGGTTCTTGCATTATTACTATAGCAACAGAACCTAATTGCTATATGGTATCCTTGTACTGCTATTGCTACTACAGAATATAATATTTAAGCATAAGATCCTTGTACTGTTATTATAGTTGCAGTTCTAATTAACTTATAAGGTTCTTGTCTAATGACCATCTTTGCATTGCTATTATAGCTATAGAACCTAATCATTGAACATGAGTCTTGTACTTTTATTGTAACTATAGAGTTTAATCTCTAGCATTGGATCCTTATACAAACATAAGCCTTGTACTACTATTGTAACTGCAGAGCCTAATTACCAATATGAAGTCTAGCACTGTTATCACAGCCATGAAGCTTAATCTTAACATGAGGTTTTTGTACTGCTATCGCAGCTATGATATTCAAACACTAATATAAAACTATTATAGCCAAATGCCTCATTTTCAAATATAAGTCTTGCACTACTATTATAGTTGTAATGCCCAATTGCCAATATGAATGAGCTATTAAGCAAAGAGTAGAAAGGGTAGGATGATAGAGCTATCCTTCTCTACAAAGCAAAAAGAAAAAATCTTCTCTACTAACTAATGGCTCTGAAATGGATTTAGTTCATTTCACCAAAAATTGCTTCTACAATAGTATAATTTACAGACAAACACTTTACTGACAAGCTCATTTTACTGAAAGTACCCTTTAATGACAAGCTCATTTTAATGACAGTATAATTAGCTGCCAAGATTATTTCAATAATAATAGATTCTCTAACAAGCTCATTACACTAATAGTACTATTTGCTGACAGTTGTTTTATTAACAGTACACTTCATTGACAAGTTATAGCTACTATTTAATAACAAATTCATTTTACTAAAGTATAGTTCAAAATAGTACAATTCATTGACAAGTTGTAGAAACTTATTTCACTAATATATTTATTTCACAGATATTTTATAAAAAAAAGGTTAGTAAAGAATGAAACTATTTTAAAAAAAAAGCAAAAAATAAGCAATATAAAACTAATATGAACAAAACAAAATATGCTAGTGAATAACAAGTATATAATTCAGTTTAGGTCTTTATGATTTGCTTTATTCCATAAGAGGCTATCTAAAGCGGAGCAGTATCACATAATATTCTACCAGTCAAATTATAGAATTTTGATAGTCTTCAGTGAAGCAAAAAAAAGAAAGAGAAATGAAAACCTTGAAAAATACAAAAAACAGCAGTCTAAACCTACCTTGGTAGGTTATATATTACTATCTAAAACTATCTAATCCTAATCTAATATGATTCTAACTTAGAGTCATATTAGATTTAGATTAGGATTAGATAGGTTTTAGGTAGTAATATATAAGCAAATTGCCTTCCTGAAAGTTTTAATTAACCCACCAAGGTAGGTCTAAACTGCTGTTTTTTGTATTTTTCAAGATTTTTGATTCTCTTTCTTTTTTTTTGCTTTGCTAAAAATCATTAAAATTCTCTAATTCCAACCTATTCTAGCTATTCAATTAACTGAAATTATTAATTATAGACTTATCTGTTATAGAAAATAGGAGCTATAATGTTACATTGGGTGCCTGTTTTACAGTAATACAAATGTAGTTCTAAAATCTTTAAAATGTAAACTTTTTGTTTTTTTACTTAAATAAAGTTTCAACTATAGCATTTTAAAATAAACCCTACTTTAGACAGCCCTTATAGAATAAAGCTTATCATAAAAATACTACAAAGACCCATTGTTTAAAATTCAATGTTCTCAGTATTTTCAGAGAACATTACACAATTTTTGGAAACATAAATTATTAAAAATGTTCTCTATTTAGAACATTCAATAAATTCTTTTAATATTAAAAAAACTTTAATTTTCTTATATAAAGAATACTGTATTGAAATTTTACTAAGAATATTAAGAAATTAAAATGTTCTTTTTGAGAACATAAAATCAAATTTGAATTTTAAATACTAACCCTAATGCTAAAGTTAATTCAATAAAATATATCATCCCTTAATTTGTTATGCAGGCATATTTGGCTGTGAAAATTTTAAAATTTTAAATTTTTTAAATAAAACCTTAAATATTAATTTTAGCTATATACTTTTTAAGTAAAAAATATAATATTAGTTCTGTTTTATCAACTTTATTATAAATTTTTTTTAAAATTATTAAAAAACTTTGGTGTAATAAAAGTTTAAAGTTTTTGTTTTGGAACTTTTACTATAGAATTTTTTCTTTAGGTTTTCTCAAATTTTATATGTTTCCATCTATAAAAAAAATTTTCACTCCTAATTTAAGCCCTAATTTTTACAAGTAAATCATTTAAAGTCAAATAATAAAAGTTGTCATCCTTTATATAAACTACAAAGTTGTATAAGAAACTATATTTTTAAAACCAATATTTAAAGAATTCGCCAAGATATTGTAAAATATTTTTTTGGTTAATAAATTTCTTTAAAATTTAATATTTTCAGCTTATAAACAACATAAACTTTTTGTCTTATAATATAAGTTTAAATAATTTAAAAATATAATCCTTGTTCTTAAATATTATAATACCAAATTTTATTTAAATATCTTAAATGATTAAAAACTAGATCAGAAGTATATTTATAGTAATTATACAGGCAAATTTGCCTGCGAAGTAGTACAAACTAAGGGATAAGAATCTGCTCCACTTTAGATGTCCCCCATTAAGGCCAACTTTTGTATTACTTTTTTTTACTTTATCTTAAATAAATTAATCCATTCTTTACTAATTCTGACAAATTTATTTTTACTAGGAGTGGAGTATGAAATATGAAGTATATGATTTATAGGCAAGTTAGTTGATGACCACTATTCTGGGCATCTGATTGGGTAAAAAGACCTTGTGATTTTTTGTAACACCCTAGATGATACTAAAAGGGTTACTGAAAGAAATTGCAGGTCTGATTGGTAAAAAAGAATTCTTAATCGTAATATTGATATTGCGATGAGGTGTATACTGAGAACATAGTACAAAGTACAAGGTATATGGTTTGAATAGTGTGTACAAATCTGTGAATCTGGTTGGATAGTTGGAACTTGTGACTTTAGATTTCTATATTATTTCTATTGTGATTTCTTTGACCAGTCGTTGATTAAACGCAAAGGATAATAATACAACAAAATAATCTCTGTTGGTATTATTAATAGTTCTCTTGTATACTGTATGGTAGTATGATTCTCTGTATCTGATTAAAAAAAATGTTGCATGAGACCGGCACTTTTGAGAGGTGCTTGGGATTGCTGTCCAAAGAAACCAGTATGTTGATCTATTCTGGACCTGGCCAAGCATACTATGTCTTTGATCAGTTCTTTCAGCTATATAGTGTAATATGAATAACAAACTACTTATTAGGCCCTTGAGTCTGGTGTTACTGTCATAATGTTTTTGTGCTTTAATATCATGTTGTTAGCTCATTCTACTCCTGCCTTATGATGATTATTTTTCTTTATATTATCGTTAAATTAATCATACCTCAGATCTTATTACTAACTGCAGTTATCCGGTTTTTTTATTTGTTCTTCTGGGATATAAACCTGGAATATGCATAGAGTATGCCGTTAACAGGGGTTCTGATTGTTTGATCGTCCCTTGATTTTGTATACCATGCATGCTGATGTTTTGTGCTTTTGAATTTGCAGTGCGGATCATTATTTAAAAAATTTTGTAATGTGACTGTATGTGTTTTCCAATGTTGTTTTTCTCTATATGGTTATAGGCGAATTAGATGATGTCGCAGTTTTGGGCATCTGATTGGATGGTGGTTCTTTGTGATTTTGTATGCCGTGTGTGCTAACGTTCTGTGCTTTTATATTTCTGTTTATCGCGGTAGGGGTTGATGTTTAAGGGATTATGTATCAGGTCACTTACGATTTTTCGAATTTAATTCAAATTTGTATTGACTGTATAAAATTGTGTAAGTTACGTGATCTTTTTAATTGTTGTGTGTTCAGTTTATTGTTTTTTGCAGGTATCGGGTGTTAAAGTTAACGCTTTTAGATTTTAATTGGTAATCGTGTACGGTTAAGGTTATGATATCATTATATGTTAATTTGGTAATTGTTCCATGCTGTGATTTTAATATGTATTGTAAACGGAATATGTAAGTATTTTTTTTATTTTATCTGAAAACTGACTCGGGATACTAATTTTGGCAAATAAATTTTTTTTATAAAAAGTCAAAATTCTGTTCCGAATGATAATTATCCTTGTTATCCTGAATTATAGAAAAAATGGCTTCACATGTTGCGCTTGTTGTTGCTGTTACATCCGTAAAAAAACAATCGCCTTTTTTATACAGTCTTGCTAAATATAAATTTTTGAAAGAGATATCTCAGAACATTAGATAGAAATATTTTTCTCTACAAATGAGCAACCTCAACAGTTCACACCCGGTGATCTTGTGTTTATTTCAGGAAAATATGTAATACCAGAAGTAGAGTATGAAATACGAAATGCATAGTTATCTAAAGAGTGAAATGGTGTAAACAAATACGGTTCTTTGATTGGTTATATTTTCACATGACATTATGGAATGCGATGGTCCGATTGCATTTTATATTAACCCATTTTGGTATGGCTTTCGTATGTACATACGTGCTATTCGTACATGATTATCCCTTCAAAAAGACTATTTTAAGTAAGTATTTCAAGTTTAAGTTGTGCCTTATTTTTTTTTGAATTATTTCTTATTTACCGGTGTTATTATAATATTTTTGTGCCCAAAAATTACAGCATTTTCTTATTCTGCCCTGCTTTATTTGATCGATCATTGTTACATTCGATCATCCTTAAACCTTTCAATTGTTCCTCTGTAATACATGTTGCTTCTATTACCTTATACCAGGAACGGAGTGCAACAAAGTGCATGGTTATCTGAAGAGTGAAATAATGTAAACAAATACAGTTCTTTGATTGGTTATATTTTTGCATGACATTGTGGAATGTGATGGTCTGATTTGCATTTTATATTAAACTGGTTTAATATAGCTTTCGTAAGTACGTACGTGCATTTGTACATGATTATCGCTTCAAAAAGACTATTTTAAGTAAGTATTTCAAGTTTTAAGTTGTGCCTCATTTTATTTGATTTATTTCTTATCTTACCGATGTTATTATAATAATATTTCTGCGCCAAAAAATCACAGCATTTCCTTATTCTGCCTATGCTGTATTTGATCAATCATTGTTATATTCGATCATCCTTAAACCTTTCTTTGTAACACATGCTACTCCTATTACCTTATTTAGATATCCTTGGGGGTAAATTTTTTCTACAATTAATTGAATATCTATATTAATAATCATCATGCCATCGTTTTTGTATACAGATCAATTATGTATGAATTATTATTGCTTCTTTTAGAAACAAATGAATATGAAGCATTTAAATATTATCGTCTTGCCTCTCATACAAAGTAATATTATGATCAAGTTTATAGGTGTTAAAGGGCAATTGGATTTTAGTTGCCATATCTCAATGACAAATTGATTGTGTAAAACAGAAAGAAGTTAAACTGATGATTGATTGGTGTAAATAATTTATATAGATTGCAAATGTATATAAGTCCGATATGTTCGCTCTTTGTATATTGAGAGTAGTGAATTGACCCATCTAAAAAATCTTCACCCGGGTCACCCGACGGGTGGACAATGTGCCACTTAGATGGAAACGGGTCAGTCCAAAAAAAGGCACCACCTGGGTCACCCGACAGGTGACCTGATGGGTGACCCGCTGGGTCACCTGGGTCAATTAAAAAAAATCTTATGACTATCCAGGTGGGTTAACCTATAGTTGGTAGTAGAATTAATTTTACAAATTAATACGGCTATAGCATTGCAATGTAGAGCCATAATGCTGTAATGCCGTAATGCCATAAAGTCATCATACTATAAAGCTGTAATGCCGTAATGCATAATGCTGTAATGCAGAAATACTATCTGCTATAATACTATTTATTAAAATTTTGTACTGCATTATAGTTGTCTTTAGATAATTTACTATTAAATATTTTTTGAATTTGATTCTGTTGACTTCACAAATTTGCATTAATTTGTATTGGGTCTCTGCCCTTGGGTAACCTGTGGGTTGACCCACAGGTCACCCATGGGTCAACCCATGGGTCACCCGCGGGTTGACCCACCCATTCTCACCCAGGCTATTACAACTCGACCCGGGTCATCCAACCACCTGTGGGTGACCCAGGTGTCACTTACCTGGGTCAAAACACTAATTGAGAAGTTTTTGTACCTTATATATAATAGAGGAGCAAGAATAAGTATTAGATAGCATTAGATATTATCTAAATGATTCCTCTATCATAATAAAGTTTTCTTAATGAATGTTTATCTCTTGGCTTTCATTTATTTTTGTATTGTTTCTTCGTGAATTTCATTTCAGTATATTTATAAACCCAACCTTATGTAGTCTTTCTCTTGTTCACTATCGCTAACCTAAATCTGGCCCTCTAATCTGATGCTCTCCCAAATTTCAATAGTAATACTAGTTTTGTCTATTTATATACTACTTGATTTCTAAAAAAAAATATATATATATTTTATAATATTTACTAATGCTATTTAAAACTTTGTTCTCTATATAAAATGCTTCCTATATCATTTTTCATTATCATACCAAATAAGTTAAGCTTTTAAATAAATTAAACAATAAACACTAAAAAATGTACATAGTATTGGTGCGTGACCAATTAAACTACTAATATAATTAATGAATTCATACGACTCATTTCAGAATTTATTAATGTGACCTAGTTATATGCCAACTCTGTACAATACACATGTAAACTAAGGTATACATGATTTATTAGTTAGTATTAATAAACTGTTAAAATATTTCATTTTTAAAAACTTCTAATATGATCTACTGATTCTTCCATTCCTGGTTTTGCGTGATAGTATCGCGCAGCTACCTTATTTATAAATGTAATTAGATGATGTAATTTGCTAGTGCATTGTGTTCTGTTCAGATCAGTTTCACTTTATTTATTTTTTTGTTTTTTTTAAATAAATTCATTCTTTACTAACATTTTTTCATAAAATATTGGTGAAATAAGCTTCTGTCTCATATCAAACTGTACTGTTAGTGAACTGTACTGTCAGTAAAATAGATGTTATAGAAATAGTATCTGTAACTTGTCAGTGAAGTGTACTGTTGATAGAACTTACTGTCAACAAATTGTACTGTTGATGTAATGAGCTTTTCAGTAATTTATTGTTGTTAGAATAAACTTGTTAGTGAATCATACTGTTAGGAGAACGAACTTGTTGGTTAAGAGTACTGTTGGTAAAATGAGCTTGCCAATGAAGCATGTGTCGGTGAATTATAATGTTAGTGAAGTGAATGTGGGTAAGTGAGTGTAAACACTCTTAAATATTCTTGAAACATCCTTGCCAATCATAGTAACACATATTTTTACAATCATATGTTATCAAAATATTGATCAGGAAATACCTGCATTAAACAAGTTACAACAAGAACTATACAATCAAAATAACAAATTTAACATGTAATCTGGTCAAATCACCTGATTTTGCAATAATAATTTCTCTGTCACTTCATTAATAGCTTTTTATGTTGTTAATGCTTTAGGTTTTATAAACTTCTGAAGCTTAAATGTACTCTTAAAAATCTTTTAAAAGTGTTTTACCCTGTTAATACAACCCCAAAATTGCAATCTAACTAAATATTAATCACATAATGTAATAACAGCTAGTAAGTTCTGTAATTAAACTTTTGATGTAACTTACAATAGAAATTATAATAATTTTCATTATTGATTCAATCATGATTGGACTGTATTGGTGTATAAGTTTCACATCAGAATTTTATAGTAGAAGTTATAAAAATTCTAACTAACTCAATCTTAATTACATATTTTAGTAATGAAACAACAAGTAAATTTTGTAATAGAGTTTTTTACAGAAACTCATAATTGAAATCATATTAACTCAATGTGTATCCATTATTGATAAGTTCTACGATTGAATTTTTTACAGCAACTCTTGGCAGAAATACATTAATTCGAATTCAACTAACTCAAGTTAACAACATACTTTAATCACTATAATAGCAAGTAAGTTCTGTAACTAAATTTTTTATATAGAGATCATTATAATAACTCCTTGACAAATTGTATGTATTGCATTTGCGAGTAAATTGTAACTAACTTCTTTACTGTAAATTAGTAGAAACTGTGAAAATTTAACTATAACTAATTTAACTATGCTGTGGTCATTGGAAGAGTGAGTAAATTTTGTAACAGAATTTTTTACAGTAAAATCACGAAAATTCTAATACTAACTCAATTTTAACTGCTGTGTGTATCAAATTAGAAAGTAAGCTTTATCAACAGAATTTTACAGTAGCATATTGTAGAAAATCATATACCCTCAACTACTGTATGTAACTCATTAGTGAATAAGTTTTGTAACAGAATTCTTTATAGCAGATAGTAAAGCATTATAATTTTAATGCAACCAACTCAACCTTGAACAAATACTGGTCCACTGGAATAATGAGTAACAATATTTACATAAAATCATGAAAATTCCAATACTAATTCGATTTTAACTTCCGCATTAGCAAATAAATTCTGTAACTAAATTCTTTACAGTAAACTGTAATAGAAATTACGATAATTTTAATGCAACTAACTTAATCTTAATCACATCTGAATAGTAAGTAAGTTCTGCAACAGAATTTTTTACAGAAACTTATGATAAATTATGATAATTCCAATACTAACACAACATTAACCACTAGTTTATACTGCATTAGTAAATTTAATGCCAGGATTCTTCGCCTTATTTATTCTTTGCTTGTCTTATTCCTTTTTCAATTAATTTTATTAGCATTATAATCTATCATTATTATCCGTTTTAAAAAAATAAACAAACCACAAATCTTAATAAACCTGTACACATTGACCATATTTACAACTGATCATTCATAAAAATAATTCAATTATTTTTACATTTATTTTTAGCATATTATTAAAAATAAAGCCTTACTCTCATTTTGAGCAATAAGAACAGTTAATATAAGCACATTTACAAAAGATAAAATTATTTCACTTTAAATAGTATTTATACTCTTATATGTTCCTTCTTGCTAGCCTACAAATCATCACAGTATAGTACTAATAGAATTCTGTAAATGTGTTGCATATTAAGTCAAGTACCATTTAAAAATTGTAAGCGGGCGATGAAGTTGCCCGCCACATGTACATTGCTAGTAACTTATACTAAAATGGGGGTCGTCTAAAGCCATGTACCCACGTGACATTTTCGTGTAAATCAACCAAACGGAGTCGCGAAATTTTGTTTACACGGATCAGCCCGAAGAAGTCAAAAAACAAAAAAAACGCAAGAACATAAAAACGGCATTCTAAACCTAACTTGGGCCATTAATAAAAAATGTCGGGAAGGTAATTTTATCTATATTGGTCCTAACCCTAATCCGACCCTAATGCTAAACAGACTCTGATATGAATTTTAACTAAAATTTCAAAAATCACGTGGGTACATGACTTTAGCCATCCCCTAAAATGAAAGTAACTAGTGGCTGGGTGGTGTGATTAGTTGCGTAACTAATTTAGCGTAACGCTAAATTTTCAGCGTCACGCTAAGATTCTTAATTTTTAGTGTATCGCTGGAAATTCAGCGTAACGCAATAAAAATTTTAAATGTATAAAGCACATGAAATTTAATAAAATCAAATGGAAGTTTCACATCAACATTCAATTATAAAGCATAAAAGTATTATACTTATCTGAGTTTTTCTTCTGAATCCGATTTTATCAATTCGACGGACGAATTGACTTTTAACTTCGTATCGGTTTATTAAGACTCGAATTCTTCGTACACGGTTAGAGATGGATTGGCCCAATTACCCTTACTTCGTATTGCTTTCCCAATTAACCTTTACAGTATTTTTATGCAATATCCTCGATATGAGATTAATCTGCTTATCATTTTGCCCAATATTTTTACATGCTGATTCATTTTTAGATTTTATTCTATTGCATTTTTGTATATATCAATCGGCATCTACACCAACTTCAATAGGCAATTTAAAATATCTACTATCGACTCGGCTAAACAATCTTCCAAGCGTAAAATTAATCGCATAAACTTATTTGCGCCTATGAAACAAATTGTATATGGAAAAAACCGATATATTCAAAATATGAAGTAAAGAAAAGAGTTTGTCTAGATCAACTTCGATGCTCTTAATAAAAGTTTCGGGTAATACAGGCTTGCATATAAACCCACTTTTTTATTAGTTTTTACCATGCACCTAATCACTTACTGCATTTTTAATTACACATACAATATTTATTTGTTATAGTTTCTTTTTTTGGTTTGTGTTACGGGTGCAAGCATTAGTTTCCCGATGGACAGGCCATTTACTTGACAACACTCAAGGTACCAATAATAATATATACCCACATCTAATATAAGTACTAACCTCATCTTATGGATGCTAGGTAAATGACCTGTAAATGAAGTGCGCATCGGGAAAATGATTAACTACCAATTATTCTAGTATTCAATTATCACTAAAAAACCATTATAAATATGTTTACCTCACACTCAATTGACTTCACAAAAAAATGGACCCCTCTGAAAAAAAACGGTTTACTTTTGATAAAATTCCTGATTTGACCGGAAAAGTAATTGTTTATCTCATTCTCATTCGATTTATTGAATATAAAATGTTATTGAATTTTTTTTTTTTATCTATATATTATCTTTAGATTGCAATCGTTACGGGTGGAAATCTGGAATAGGTTATATTACATGTAGAGAAATGGCCAGACAAAATGCTCATGTGTTCCTGTTAGGTCGTAATATGGAGAGAGGTCAGGCTGCCGTTGAAAAAAATCAAATCTGAGACTGGTAATCGAAATGTTGAATTTCTACATTTAAATTTAAAAAGTTTGAAATCCGTTAAAGAATGCGCTGAAACTTTTTTGGCAAGAAATTTACCATTGCACATCCTGTAAGTCCTATTATTTTAATTATATTATTCAATAATTTAAGAATTACGAATTTAGTCAATTGATCACTTTATCAAAATCAACAATGCGGCTATCACAACAACGTAAGTAATAAATGTCAAAGATATAATTTCTTTTGACTTGAACATTTTGAATAAATAAATTGATACAATAATAGTATATTTTCACTTACTGAGGATGGAATTCAAGAGGAATTTGGAGTATATCATGTCGGACATTTCGTAAGTAAAATATAAGCAAACATATAATTATTAAATTATGATTGAATTAAAAATTCATAATAACATAATTGTGTTGTATTGGTAGCTTCTCACTAAATTATTATTACCAAAAATTAAAGCCTCACAACCAGCACGAATAGTAAATGTTAGCAGTCGTGTTCATATGATTGTTGAGGGTGTAATTGAATTCGAAAAATTAAATGATCCAAATGCACAAGAACCAGGGCAACGTTATGCACTATCAAAACTTGCAAATGGTTTATTTACCAAATAATTAAACAAACGATATCTTGAAGGAGAACAAGTATATGTTAACTCTCTCCATCCAGGTATGATAAAAATTTTTAAAAAATTTAATTAAAATAATTATATAAATTGACCAATTTGTATTATTTGTTATCTTATTATCTATTTAGGACTTGTAAATACAAATATGTTAAAAAGAAACGATTTTTCTTTGTCAGAGACTTATATATCTACATCAATCTCACCTGAGGATGGAGCTATTACTACCTTATATTGTGCTACTAGTCCAGAAATTGAAGAGAAAAATTATCGTGGAAGGTATTTTGTCCCATTCGGTATAGAAGGTGAAAAATCTTCATACTTTGATGATGATGATTTGGCTAAGAGACTTTGGGAATTTACTGAGAATTTGATAAACGAAAAATTATCGCAAAAATAATTGGCTTGTTTATTAATTTTACTATGTAATTTTTATACAATAAGGTAGCTGCGCAACGCGGTTGTGCCAAAACCAGGAACGGAAAATTTCTTGTATATTATAATAGGTTTATCTATAATATTAAAAATTACTAGTAGTTAGGCACGTCCAAATTTCCGTGCTTTAATTAATTTTTTTATTCGTATTTTTTTTTTAAATTATTTTATTAAAAATCTTTATTAATTTTAATTATATACGTATTTTAGAATCAAAAATTGAAACCGCCTAGAAAAAAAAAATTTTTTTTTTTAACAATTAATCGTTTAATGCGCCTAACAGTTTAACCAACTTTGATTTAATACCATTTAGCTTAAACTAACAGTATAAAGAAATTTTGTGCTGCTAAATAATTTTAACTCTTAACGACAAACTGCTTATCTATGATATTTCTTAAATATATGGGCAAAATTGTTTCATCTCCATAGTAATTTGATATATCATGAACACATGGCAAAATGATTGTAAAATTATCAATGACGATATTGATAAATAGTTAATTGGAATAAAAATAGAATTAATAAGAAAAGGTAATATGTCATCTTTTTTAATTAGAATAATTAGAGGTGAAGATTGAAATAATAAAATTAAATGTACTATATAAACTTAAAATGTATAAAAATAATTTGAGTGCTGCAAAGAGAAAATGAAGTTGTGGACTTTCAAGTCTATCTTTTAAATAATTGGCGAGTAATAGATTAAATTAAAATCTTGTAAGAAACTTTTCTTGGCATCATAATTGATATTTCTTTTTTAGGAGTTAAAATGTGAACGATTGGCACAAAGTTATATCTGTTTCCTTTTTAGGAGTTTAATAAGATCAACAGAGATTACATGATCTAAAATTAGCCAACAAAATTGGTTAAAAGTGAAAGATGAATAAAATATTAAGATTATAGATGATGTATATTATTATTCATAGTTTACGTTTCTGATTTTGCGTGACATAGTAATGTAGCTACCTTATTTATACTTATTTTAACTTCAACAATAGTTTATTTGTAATTGCCTAAAAAAAATTATCTGTTCGTTTAACGGTTTAACCTAACTGTTTTTAATACCATTCCGAAAAGATCAACGTCATTCAAACATCATAGCATCACCCTGAAAAATTTTCACTATCAAAATTAAGTCATGTAACATAAAATCAAACAAAAACACATTCAAATCCTGACACTAACATTATTCTACCTAAGCAGAAGCAAAATTGTATGCGATTAAATGTTTCAACTCTTAGTTATCTATGGTATATCTTGATTTTAGTATACCAATTTTTAAATATTTTTAGCAACTTTCGGATTATAATGTAGATATCGTAAATCACATGATCATCATACCATATTGGAATTCTTGCTTTCAGGACTATTATAGTCCCAAAAGGAGTTCTTTTTCTTTTAGCAAAGATCCCATATGTAAGAATATTAACGACGGCATTAATAGATAAATGATATTATATGCACTGTAGTATGAAGACATTTATTTAGAAATAAAATAAAATAAATAAAAAAAAGTGCACAGATAAAAATCCGAAATGAACCTGAAATGTATAGAATAATACCAAGGGAAAAAAATGTGACTTCAGGTGTTTTCAAGCTTATTTATTATTTATTAGATTCAACTCGTGAAATTTTGGTGATATTATCTGTTATTGATTGTGATTACGTATCGTATATGATTTCATAGAAGCTAATCTGGTAAATAATAAGGGGTGGGGTAAAATCGAAAGTTCGAAAACTTATCTTTATAACAAATACATATTATTTTTTTAATAATATAAGTCAGCACTCATGAATAATGAACCGGATCACGATAACTGAAATTGAATTGTATGCTTCATTGATTGTGATTTTGATCAAACTTTAGCACTTGTTTTATATATGCATGTTAGAATATATAAATCTTTTATATTACCTACAATTTATATACATGTTATTTTTTATTAATAGTTTAATTAACAATTCTTGTCTATCTAGGGTAAATGAACTTTGTTGAAATGAGCAAGAATACAATACTGCAATATGTTTATCACTTCTGAACTTGGTTACGTATACGATTGGTTACATAAGTACCGAAATTGACCAGTCAGAATTGAATTTCAATAATATTAGGGTATCTGCGCAGCGCGTGACGCCGCGCAGGACCAGTACGATCTTTATTTTGGTTTAAGGGTTATATTTCTCTAACGGGTGACACCAGATGAGAATAGTGGGAAAAAATTTAAAAAAATTTAAAAAAAATGGATCGCTGGGTAATGCAAAACGAAAAAGACTGTGAAGAATTTATATAATTACGTTAAACATTCATAAATTTTCTTGAAACGTAGTCATTAAAGTGAACAAATTAAACTTCATACCAATTTCGGTTAAGGTCACGTAAAGTTGATTATTCGGTTTGCATTACAAGGAATCTGAAAACATGGGTCGGACGGTCGGATTTTTTTTTTTAACTATAAATTACTGCTGATTTCAAAATTAGTGGGATACATGAGAAAATTTTTGTTGATCCGCAGTAAACATATGGGCCAATTTGTTTCCTTACGATAATATCACATATTGACAATTGGTTGTTTAATGTAAAACATACACGTGTACACAACTTGTACACATATCTGATATTTGATATCAACAGATAAACGGATATTACGAGAATTAATCGCATGAAAGATTGCAATATGATAGAAAAATTCTGATTTTTAAAAAAAAATTTATTTTGGAAGATGTTACTTTATACTAATGACTTTTACTTCGTAGCGAATATCTCAAAATACCATTTCATACTGCAATAAATATTTTCTGGAACATAATTTCAAGATAATACTTTAAAAAACACTTTCAAAACACCTTATAAAGAATCTTTTTATTCAAAATATTCAAAATAACAATGACACCGTGTTTGATACAAGTAAAAGGTTTGTACACGAATGACTTAAAAATTTTGTACACGAATAACCTAAACATTTTAAATAAAATAACAATATTTGTAAGCTTAAAGTATTAAGAAAATGTATATAAAGACGAAAAATATGGTATAAAAATATCATGTCTACAGTTATTATATTTACTTACTGTAAATTCCACTGAAAACCATATCCCAAAGATTAATTTACTAAGACAACCTAAATGTTTAAATCAAGTATAAATAAAAAAATACAAAGATAACAAAGACAACAAGATGAAAAAGAGGGTATAAAATTTTGCTAATGCTCTAGACGCCTTGCAAAGTGTTATACCTACCATTTAGCTAACTACCTTTTAATTGTTGTGGAGTTAATTTCGCGAAAAACAAATTACTAACCAATTCCCATACTAGCAATTTCAAGAAACTTTTTTGAAACGATAGTTTGTTATTGGTTAAAAATATCATTTCATCATGGGATCTATTTTTAATATAAGATAAATTCGCAATAATCACTATCAATATTAATTTGATTGGTACAATTTTGAAGATCTTATTCGAAAACATCACTAAAAGATCCAAATCGGCCCATATGATTTTTGGTAATTACATTTACTGAAAATTTTGTAGTTTTTTGAAATATAATTTTTAGCTGAAATTATTATCTCGGTATTGATTGTTTTGATTTTTGGACTGATCTGGGATGTTTTGTAACAAAACATCCCAGATCAGTCTGAAAATCAAAACAATCAATACCGAGATAATAATTTCAGCTAAAAATTATATTATCGAAAAACTAAAAATTTTCAGTAAATGTAATTACCAAAAATTTACTGCGGATCAACAAAAATTTTTTAACGTGTCCCACTAATTTTGAAATTAGCAGTAATAGAATAATGCTTACATTTTAAGGTACAAGGATTGCACAATTAGGAATTAAAATTTGAGTCAGCAATCATATTTTTCTGTAAGTCCAATTGGACAATTATGGGAAATTAAGGTCACCACCACTGGAAGAGTAGTTTGGGAAAAATAAATATCAAAAATTGAACAATTGGCACAATTGTGATCTAAAAAAAAAATTGACAAAATGGGTCATCAGGTAATGTAAAACACAAATTAACTTTGCATGGCCTAATCATACAAACAATAAAGTGAACATAATTAAACTTTATATTACACTTGAAACACAATCATTAAAGTGAACTGAATTAAACTTCATACTCACCCCCTTGTACTGTCATCGCAGCTATAGTGCCCTTGATTGCCCGAATGATTGTAGAACCCATCTGTACTTACCAATAACCAATAAGCAATAATATATTGCTCTAAAAAAAAGGATAATCTTTTAGTAATTCGATTCCAATTGTCTGTTGCAATTACAACATTAAACAGAAAATACTGAATCTAAGGTTGAGGCTACAAATTGAATATGTAATTCCATAAAGTCTTTAAATCTTGCATTTGACAAACTCCCCAAATTACTGTGGCTCCCGATAATTGTTCATTACAAAGAAATCTGCATATAAATAGTCACTTTAAATACACCACATTTCATTGATATCTGCTTCACTGGCAAGCTTATTTTACAGATGATTTGTTTGCAGATGTGTTCATTTCTTAATTAACCAATAACTCATGTAACTTTATTCTATATTTAATTATAATAGTAATGATTAGAATTACTTTGCAAAATGAGTCGTCAGTAAAACATATTATTTACGAAACAACTTAACTGTAAATTGATCATCTATAAAATAAGCTTGTTAGTAAAACAAATGTTAGTAAATCATAATGCCTTTGAGGTGATTGCAAGTAAATTGACCAAGGTAGGATGAAATTAGTTACAAAGTAAAAGACGAACCCAAGGTCAAAAAAAAACAACAAAAAAATCTCATGAACAATGAAGCTGCAACAAAAATGCAAAATTCCAAAATATATGAATTTAAAATTGGAGTAATGTATTTGTTGGCCCCGTGTCATGAATATATAACTCAAAACTTTACTAAGATAATACCTATTGCACTTCTAACAAAAAATGATCCACTCACAATTCTGTATTAATCTTAACTCTAACCCTAACCCAACTCTAACTCTAACCTTACTTTACTTTAATATTGTTATTGCCTTATTGGCCTTGACAGTCATGGGGGCGACAAATGCATTTTTTCAATTTATTAATAAAGAAACAAATTTCTCTTTTTTTTTTAAAAAACAAAAAAAAATTAATATATAAAATATTGAAAGATTAAATAAGATTTTTTTTTTTAATATTAAAGGTGAGACTGATTAATAAAATTTTATATAAAAGAAAACTAAATTAGTTTATAAAAATTTAAAATTAAAGGATTTTTTAGAACTTCCAGTAACATTAGCAAGTGCACAACCATAAACATTTAATAGATTTATTGGATCTCGAACAATAACACCAATATAATATGAATCAGGTAGTTGAAGAGTGGGACTATTTGCTGAGACTGGAAATGGGTCTCCAGCCTTATATAATTCGTTAAATGTTGAATCGTAAGTACCTATAAAGAAGTAACTTAAGTCCATATACTTAAATTCAAGAAAACTTTTGACTTTGGTAATATTGAGTTGAGTCAATGTTCCTGATACATCAAATTTTTCGTCCATTCCAGATACTGGAGGGTCAGGTGTTATTAATACATTAAGTGTGTTAACACCATCAAGTCAAGGACCAAAGGTAGTAGATCTTTTGTTAAGTTTAAATGGAGCTGCATTTACTGTAAGAAGAAGAGCAAATAAAATGAATGCGAAAATAAAATTCTTCATGATTTCTTTGCAAAGTAGATAGGAATTTATTTGTTTCCTTTCTTTTTTTTTTTTAATTCAGATGTCTTTTTCTTGCGATATAATTATTGATAATTTGATGTCCTTTTATTAGAAAAAAGCAGTCTTCAAAATCCATAAAAAGTTTTCATTTTCATCATTTAAAATCCAATAATGGTTAAATTCATCACACTTATCTTCTGATCTAAAGTCAGTGATGGCACATTGTCATTTAAAAATAAATAACACCTTGTCATACAACAAGTCATTTTTGTCATAAAAAAATCATTTATTTTTTATAGTTAATATAATAATTATTCATAATTATATTGATATTTGCATTGATACGAAGAATTTTGAAAATATATATTTAAAATCTCATTATAGTGACTATAGTGATATCTATCAATTAAACATTGTCGTTTGTTGATGAATGACTATAATATTTGATCAAATGTCTCACAAATTATGAACTATATCTCAACCATCCTAATCCAAACACAAATCCTTATCCGAAAAAGATTGTTAGAATGGCACCAATAAAGAGCCGTTAGGATGATTATTTAACATAACCATAGGGAGTTTTTAGAATAGTTATTTATCACTAACTATAAAGAGCTGCTAGAATGATTATTCAACATTAATCATAAAGAACTATTAGAATGATTATTTAACACAAAAGTTGTTAGAATGCTAACCATAATGAGCTGTTAGAATGATTATTTAACACTAATCATAAAGAGCTATTAGAATGATTATTTAACGCTAATCATAAAGAGCTATTAGAATGATTATTTAACACTAATCATAATGAGCTATTAGAATGATTATTTAACACGAATCATAAAGAGCTGTTAGAATGGTTGCTTGATTTGACTATTTTGATTCTCACGTACACTCACATGACTGTCACCTTCATTCGATACTATTGATATTAGAGATCTGAATTTCCCGATTAGTTTACCCCAGATTTGTATATATATCTTCTTTTCTTTATTTGAAACTTACATCTATTTTTGTATAATTCATTAAATGTTAGTCAATCCATGTAAACTTGATAATTAACATAAATAGCCCCTTTTTGTAAAATCTGCATGACATGTTAACGTGATGGCACGTTTGCGTGTTAAGGGTCACAGATTATAAACATTCTCGATAGCACATCAACGTGTTAAGCTTAGTGGTAGAGTTAAACAGTATGTTAACGTGTCAAATAACATATCAATATGACATATATTAAATTCAAATATATATAAACGAATGAATTTGACTTCAATAAAGAGAGAGACAGATGAAGAGGGGGTTCTCTCCAATTTTACTTAAGGAAAATAAAGGAAGTAAGCTAGTATAGAGCTAAAGAGACCTTTATTCGAGTAAATCAGAAACCTATCCCCTAGTAATTATTAAAGATAAATTGATTAAATGTATACGCTTCTCTTCTTTAATATTTTCACTATTTTATATCTCGCTTATTATGTAATGGAAATTTGAAAAAGACGTAAATTGTTTACCTATATTTCGCAAAAATTATAACCACAATATAGAAGTTGGATTTGTTATCACTTGTATACTAAAGTTAATAATAAAATCCGTCAAATATCCATTAAATTAAATATGAAAACAGATAATGGATCCAAGCTCTACTATAATAGATTATATACTGTAAAATTGATTAAAAAATGGTTAAATCTAACTATGATTTAATGGTAGGTTTAACATCTAGTAGTGATTTAAAAAAAAAGGTTGATTCAAATATAGATATAAAACAAAAAAGACGATTTAAGTATAATTGAAAAAATGAAACATGTGACACTAAAGGAACTACTTAAATTATTATATTATTAATAAATATGAACTACGTTTATTATTATTAATCTATTATATTAAGAATCGCCCGAATCATTTTTCAATAAGTGAAAATTGAAAAATCACAACTGTAAAGTACTGACTCTATGATTGGTACCTGGAGCAATACCAGGAACGAATGCAATGAGTGCATGGTTTTACTCTGTTTGAAGTGGTATTTGTCTACAAAATCTTAAGTTTGATTGGTCCGCATGACTTATTCATCAAATTTTGGTTATTTTTCACACATGAGTTCATCACGCCATTATTCTTCACTTGCAAATTCATTATGCCTTATTCTTAATTCTTATATGGCATAGATTTGACAAATGTACACATGCAAATACATAATTATAGTTTATGGTTTAAATATAACGATAAGAAATACAAACATAAGCAATATCATAGCTGCACTAACTAATGATATTAAAAGCAAGAATTTTAGACGCAAAAATTGGTAACTCTTTGCAAATTAATTTGTCTATTTACTTGATATTTGCCATTTTTCATTTTTTTTCATAGAATTTTTTATTGGGTTGATTAAATGATAATCACTGATTATCAAAGACAATAGCGAAATAATTTTCAGATAATAGGATAACCTGATGGTTTTTTTGTAGATCTGGATAAATAATTATAAGAAACGCAGTTTAAAACTTACCAAAAATAACAAACTATTATATCCAAAACTACAACTTTTCAGTTTGACTCATTAGCCTGTAGATTGCTCGTCAATTAGCAAATATTAATGCTGCCACATTTTTTTTTGCACATAAATAAGCGTAATCTTCATTTCAAGTATTGATCATCTTCAATACAGATTTAAGAAATCTATCACTATTTCCATCTATTACTGTAATACTTTATAGTTCCATATCATTTCTTTCGCTAACAGTTTTTCTTTATATTCATTTACCTGGAATAGTGAATAATAGGATTTTTTACAGTATTTATAATAGAAATCAGTACAAATCAACTTAATATTAACCACATACTGTTTATCAGAACTTCTGACAGTAACTCGTAATAGAAATCATAGTAATTAAAGAAAATTCAATTTTGCACCGTTCATCTTGCCATATATGAAAGTAATAGTTAAATGCGTATGCGAACTAGATTGTATTGATTTTTGGATTAGATCGTTCAATTTTTTGCAGCATGTATTGCCTTTATGCATAAAATCTGTAGTCAAAATTTCCTTGCAAATATGAGAAAGGAAAAATTCCATCCACCCATTTTTATAAGATATTGATATTGATATTGATATTTTGAAAATTGATATTGAAATTGATATAACTATAGCTATCATTCTCATTATGCATTAGTGCTAGTTGTTACTTAGTTAAAAATAAAAAAATCCAATACAACATCATTAACTTTTTAATTAAATTACAAATATGCAATAGCAATTCTAATTTTTGGTTTTTTCTTATCGGATTTTTTACTGGACAGATTAAATGATAATCACTGATCGTCAAAGCCATAAATAAATAATTGTAGCAAAAGTTTGATAATCATTTCTGCATTTGTATTACAATCATATGACTGTGGGCCATAATCGATAACAATCTTCTAGAACTTCAAAAATCATGAGGGCCATAATTCTAAAACGTAATATAAAATAGTATTTAATCTAATATCGTGAAGTTTAACATTAGCAAAACAATTTAATTATGTTATACCAAATCAGTTTTTGACTCGAATTATGATCAAAAATCTTTGAAGACAAATTTGTTTGTTCGATAATTTCCATTCAGATGAAAAATTTTTGATAAGAATGTTGTGACTATATCAGGAACAGAAATATTACAAAGTATATTGTTACTAAGGCATTTTTAATGGCATATATTCGCAAAATCTCAATTAATTGGACAATTTATTAAACGCAGTAAAAATGTGAATTTCTACACAACCATCGCGATGTACATCATATAGTACTATATTTATCTATTGTATGAGAATTGTTTAACCAAATATTGCCTTAACAGGTTTCTTGTCTTGATTAATGTGCATGACTATCACTATAAAAATGTCTTTGTTTTAATATTGTCTTTTGGAATTGCACTAACTAAATATGTTATAAACGCATTTTGATGTCATATCATAGATAGATACAAATGGAGATTGAGGAAAATTCTAGATTACTTATAAAATTTAATTATATATCCAGTATCTATGAGCTTGCTAGAGCAACCACTTCAAAATTCACTAACAATCGACATCCCATCATGGCTGTCGCATCATATAATTGATTGGTTAATTATTAATTAACTAAACGAGAAAAGAATTTATAATCGTTTTTAAATTTAGATATATCATATGACCATAGGACTTATTTTGTGGTATGTAAGATGAAAAAAATTTTAAAGTTTGAGCAAGGCCGAGCAAAGCAAGGCTGAGCAAAGCAAGGCCGTGAGATATGCCATAGAATTAAATTTATTTGATTAAAGGTCGAATTACATCTATCATGAAATCGTCTTATTGAATTTTTGCAATTAGCTAAACTGTATAATGATTTTCAAAACTTCTTGTATAAATCTCAAATAGTATCAACAAATTCTTGCCACATACTAATGGGCTGTGCTAGTGTAGCATACTGTTACTGTTACTATTATTGTGCCTAAGCAAGTATACCATTTTGAGAACTCACTGGGGATCCCAAAAATCTGTGTCAGAATACTTCGGAGTGCATCTGAATCATGGTCGGCTGGATCAGAATTGATCAATTTTGCCCCAAGATCATAAAAAATTTTACTAATAAATCATCTATTCATTAAGTAAAAAATGTCCAGCTAATAATTTTGCTGTATAACCTGCTAACAACTTGGGCTAAACACCGATATATATCCGACGCGTCCGACCTGGAATTTTGGGGGCCCTCCTGTAAAATTCCCATTTGAGATGAAATCTGAATTTACACCGATTTTTAATTGATACGTATTATTTCTCAATTTTTACCGATTGTGAAATGACCCAGTGATACAAGCATGAGACCGCAGCAACGTAATAAACTACTAAATATTATGTATTATTTGTTGTTTGTAGAATAATGATTCATTTATTTATTATGTGTCGATTGTTTTATTTTTATTTCAAAAGAATCAACAATATAATTTAGTCCACAATAATAATAATGAGGCTTTAACCCCTTCGAAAATTAATTTATTACAATATTAATTATATTATATAATTAATGAATGCGTAACAACCAATATCGTTTTTATTTTGCAGGTGAAAGATCTGAAGAATCACAGTGATCGTTTTTACATAACAATTATCTGGCTTTAAATTTAACGTGCTAATCTGAATCACAAAATAGCTCAGGGTAAGTATGAGATTTAATTCTGTTTACTTTGACGATGTTTTCAAGAGAACATATATATTATTTACCGTAACTATTTATTGCGATTTGCAAAATTCTGGATCCATCACTCCACAATGATTTGTGGTTGTAAATAATATAAGCGATTTTATTACATCAAAAAATCCTTTAAGAATTGAGTTTGGATCTATTTTAGGGATTGTTCAAGACTCATTCTTAAAAGGTTGTTTGGCGCCTTTAGATATAATCAAAGCATTTTACTGCATCATAACGATTGTGATCATGGAGTAATAAAATACTTCGATTACATCTAAGAGCGCCAACCTTTGAGAATTTGCCTTGACCAATCTCTAAAATAATCGATCCAAACACAATTCCTAAAGAATTTTTTGATGTAATAGAAGCGCTTATCTTATTCACAATCACAGAGTGAATATTATAACTCAAACGATCAATTTAGATTCAGAATTTTGCAAATCACAATAAACATTCAATAAATTACCTGCAAGAATTGTGAATACATAATCAGTTAGATATCATTTAATAAAATATTAAAGAAATTACTAGGAATATCTAATATTAACAGTAATTTATTAAATAAATTAATTATTATTGTTTTTTTTATTCAATACAGGATTTTTATTAAATGCAATTTTTTTTCATTTAATATATCTAAAAAGAAAAGTCATGATAAACTGAACAGAATTGAATATCCTTAGTCAAGGTCAGTCGGATCGGCCCAGGGTTTTAGCAATGGCTTATATTACTAATATTTTGAAGCTTTACTTAAGGCATAAATATTGATTAGCTTAATAAATTTTGACTTTTAAAAGAGTTACGATTATTAATTAAGTTTTCTTATATAAAATTTTGCATTTATCCTGTAACCAATTTTATTGATTAAAATGTGTTAGAACACCAATTAACGTATGTTAAATAACCTTCTCAGTCATTTTGACATTCGAAATGACCAATGACTAGTCATTGTCATTTGAATCATCAAATCATTTCAAGTCATTTACCATACCTGACATAATGTGTGCCTCTAGAATAGTGGTAATTCTGTAACAATTTTTTGCATTAACGCATGATTAAAACCATGATTTTTTATAGTGAAATTATGATAATTTTCAATTTATACTATATTTCAATACAAATGTAATAAATCAATGCATGATATAAACCATGATTTTTTACAGTGAAATTATGATAATTTCAATTTATACTATATTTCACTACAAATGTAAGAAATAAAAGAGGCACGAAAGCACCTCCTGTTACATTAGTGCTATATTAACAATTAAATATATTGATCCTTTTGATATTCAAAATATGGTATTTTTTTCCTATTACATTTATTTGAACATTTGTTAACTATACACCTTCGTTCCTGGTTTCTAGCATGACTGCGCCGCGCAGCTACCTTATTCATATTATATACAAAGAATAATGCCTTTATGCTTTGGAGGATAACCTGTTGGTGTAAAACACACTGAAAACTGGCAAATTTGAAATAACAAAAATGCACACCAGATACATCTCAAACCGAGAAGTATTATTAGTTACCAATCCATGGTTGTGATTTCTGTTATATCATTTAGTTGATTAATATAATATAATTATAGTTAGTTGACAACTAGTTGATAGCTAGTTGATAACTAGTTGATAACTAGCAATTAATTGTAATCGAACCAGTTGATAATAAATCGATTAGTGTTTAACTTTTTTTAAATCGATTAGTTGAAAAGTTGCCAACTAGTAGGTTTTTCAACTAACGATTTGGAACACTAAGTCACCCTAACCAGGAATGGATGTTAAACTGTAAAAAATGAAAAATAACATCTAGGGGTATGGTTTGAGTAATGGCCAGGATTAAGCTTAATTCAATCATAATTCGAAATTGCACTTTTGGAAGTTATTTTGCATTTATACATAAAGTCCAATTTAGAAATATTGAATAATTCCGATATAGATAGTATCGAATTCAGCTGATTTGATGAATTTTATGATCATCAATAATTATTTTTTGGTAATGTTTTTGATAATAGTAATACTGTCATTTATTGTCATTTTAATGTCATTTATAAAAATATTTTTTATGACTTGTCATTTGCCATGGTTTTGTATAAAATTTTTTTATAATAAATGACATTGTCATTTTAAAATGACATATCATTTATAGTCATTTTTATAAAAATTTTTATGACCTTGTCATTTGCCATCAATGCACAAAATTAGATAGTATTGTATATTTGAATGAATTTGATTAAAAAAACACATTTTAATACACCCTAACACGAAAAACAATCGATTAAAAAAACAAGGCATTTTATTAAATCCTGATGCGAAAAACAATCGATCATCTAAATATAAGCTCTAATGATTTGATATGCCACATGCTATATAATCAATTAAAATACAGTATTGTTAGTCGCGTGCTTTGATTAAATAATATAATTTTCAGGTTTAAGAGAAATTCACTCACAAGCTTCAATTTGACAACATAAATGACCTTATAGGTCTATATGCTGCATATATCGAACAAATATTATATAATTATTTAATTCAAGATCCATATTAATGACTATACACTTTAATTAAATTTTTATAAGTAATACGTTAATTGATATAATTGAAAAATAAAATGTGAGTAGTTAATACACGTGTACAATATTGACAAGCAGTCATAATATGATATTAAAAGTTAAAATTAGATCTATTTAATCGGTTGATTAAAAATTTTAAAAAAAAATTATTAAAAATTATAAAAGAAGGTTGGCTGCCTACGGGTATTGAACTTCCGATCTTCAGGTCTTGCGCTAGTCCTTCTACGCCGCTGTACTACTGTACTATGGGGGTTTAGGCGTAATGTAAAAACTATATTTTCCTATAAAAGGAATATTTGTGTTACCAGATTGTCCAATTAAATTTCCACATATGGTGACACCCCATAGTACAGTAGTACGTAAGGCCGGAAGTTCAATACCCGTAGGCAGCCAACCTTTTTTTAAGTAATGAAGGTTAATGGTACTGATGAAATTCTTGGTGGGTATAATCCAGTCCAATGAGATAAATCAATTAATGATTATGTGAAATGCAATGACAGCTTTATTTGTTCATTGAAAATGGTATCATTCAATCCTCTATTTTAAGCAGTATAAAACCTTCATATTATGCAATTTATTTGTAGTTCTAGTTGTGGACCAATTTTTGGAAATGGCTATATATTTGGATGGGTGATAATTCCAATCAAAATAATCATTGCTATTATAAGTCATCGTTCATATGAAAAAGCAATTAGAACTGTCTTTTGTGTAAATGAATATAAAGTATTTCAAATTCAGAACAAAAGTAAATATTCAATTAATAGTTTATTCAACATGTTACAATGCCCTGATTATAAAAATTTATTAGCGATTAACAGCAATAATTAGAGTTTTTTTTTACGTACCGGTATACTGTTATAGCCAGAGGCACAATGTGACGTTTTTTATTTCCTACTTTCTATTGGTAATAATATTGTTCTACATGGTTACAAACTTTTTCGTCTTAAAAAAAAAGCTGTCAATTGGCATGCTTAAATCATTCATGCATCGCCCTAGATATGTTCTTCAAGTAATCGAAATAGTGCACAAGTATTATGACGTTATTTTAGTTACATATAATATTTATAAATATTATATGAATAGTGATATTAACTGAGATTTAAATTTACAAGTGAATGCCGCAAAGCGAAAAAAAAAGCCGAATTCTTGATTTTCAGTTCAGAAAATGGTTTGTGAAAATGAAATTTCGGCACTCAGATTTATCGAAAGTCATTCAAATGAATTTTTACCATAAAACGCTATATACGGTACTCTTAGCCTTTCCAAAAAAATCAAGCTAGATTGAAGATACTGTGTGAAACGGGTACTATACAAGGAGTATACACAATAGAGAAGTTTTGGATGATTATGTCATATAAATGACATGCTTATATTATTAAATGCTACATATTAATAATATGACAATCTGTATCATATGATATACGATTCATATTACAGTATTCACTATCATGAACATTAATTATATGAGTTGATAATATAACAGAATCGCTAAATAAGCCATGAACTTAATTAATATTTGATATATATCGAAATTGTCATAATATTGGAATAAGCAGATACTTTTACCAATTTTTTCTTATACGTGTGACTTTTTAAACATTTCAAGTTAGAACTGGAAGTATCAACTTATATAATTTTGTAAGGAATTAAAGGACTTATTGGTCAGTTTATAAAAGATTATTTCATAGATAGATTGTTAAAATAAATATATCCGCCGATTTGATTTTTTAGGTTTTTTTTTTTTTTAAACAATTTCATGAACTATTGGCAACAAGTTATGTGAAAACAGAACGAAATATTCAATAAAAGAAGCATTTTAATCTTCATATGAGATAAATAAAGAATAAATATAAGTAAAATGGCTATGCTAAGCTGCAAAGAAAGCATGATTAGTTGAAACAGGTAGATAGTCTCAGGCTAAACGATCGGTTAAGTCATTGAAATGTATTATTGTTCATCTTCTCAATGGCTATTTCATCGACAGGCCATTTATAGTGCCTAGCATCACATAGGGTTAGCAATTTATTATTTACAGCTATATACATTTAGCAAATTATCTTCTTGTGTGATGTCAGGCCAATGATCTGTCTGGGAAATGGACATTGGAAAAATTAAAAATAGATGTCGAATAAAAATAATGGTGAATTCGGATAAAAATTTTCAGAAAAATGGCCTTTTTAATTTACTTTTGACCTATAATTAAACGTGAAGATATTCAATATTCTATTTAATTAATTATGGTTCAAGGTAAGTTTAAAAGGACCTTTTTATGAAAATTCACAAATTTTAACAATGTAATTCTTCATTATGATTGGTGATATAAGAACAAACTAAATCAGCAGAAAAAAATGATTACTTATACAATAGAAAAAAATTTTGCAATCTTAACATTATATCTAACTTCATTCCCATGATGATATTGGCCGGTTGGATAGAAAGTATGTATGTTTTTTTTTTTTTAATATCAAAGATAATGCCCACATGAAACTTTATTAAGTACATCATACATATTTAACTAATTACAGATTGTAGGACTTAGATATAGCATTTATGGCGTAAACCTAAATTACTATAATTTTTAAATTATTAATGAAACAAAAAGTGCAAAGATTATAAAAAGTTTACAAGTTCTATTTAGTAATAAAATAATTGCACAGATTTTTATATCAAATTTATTTAATTACCTAAATTGAAAATGTGATATGTAAACTCTGTGTTATAAAATAGTAGTACATAAATAGTGTAACTTATTAATATTTATTTAAAGGTTTAGAATAATACATAGCATAAAAAAAAAAGATTCAATATGACGAAGTTTTTGAAAAGCTTTAAAATGGTTGCCTTGATCTTCTTGATGATAAAGAAGATTTTAATGTAATCCTTTTTGGAATTACTGTATGTAATGAGCAAGCAAACGTTATTGTAGTAATGAAGGTTAATGGTTCTAATGAAATTCTTCGTGGATATAATCCAATCAGATTGAATAATTCAACTAATCATTAAGAGAAATGCAATAACGGCTTTATTTTTTTTATCAAAAATTGTACTATTCAATTCTCTATTTTAAACCATATAAAAAAGATTCACTATATGCAATTTATTGTGATTCTAGTTATGGACCAACTTTTTGTTATTTTTTTGATCTTTTATGGTTTAAATAATTTCAATCAAATAAATAGTTGTCTTTATTCATATCAAAAAACTCAAGTGGTATGTATATCTTACATTTGTATAATAGAATATAAAAAATTTCAAATCTATATTTGATGAATAATTTATTAATATGTAAACAACGTCCCTGATTATAATATTTATTATGCACAATAGTGAAAGTGTACTAGTAATTAACATAATAACAATTAGAGATTTTTTAATATCATTATGGCCAGAATCACTATGTGAAGTTTTTTTCAATTTTTTAATTCTCTATTAAAAATAATATTTTCTATATGGCTATAAATATTTTCATCTTAAATATAAAAAAAGTTATCAATTAGTATACTAACTCATTTATGTGTTGTCCTAGATGTTATTTTCTAGCAAAAGTATTATGACAATTTTAATTATTAAAAACATTGCCAATAAATAATACGAATAGTGAAGTTACTAACATTTGTACATGTATCCTCTTGCTCTGACTTGGTAAATTGAAGGTAAATTAACAAAAAGTGCCACCAAGAAAAAAGTGGAGTTCTTGATTTTCTAAAATTTCACATTTAGAAAAAGGCTTATCAAATCTTCTAAACCCTTTTGTGAAAAATGGAATTTCAGACTCAGATTTATCAAAAGTCATTTAAATGAAGAAAATTTTAAGAATTTTTTGTTTACCATATTACACTATCTGCTATGCAATAACCAGTCTTATCCAAAAAAGCCAAGCTAAATCCAGAGGTACTTTGTGAAGAGGTTACTATGCAAGAAGTATACTGAATATGGCATTAATCATACAAATTGATGTTAATTAGGTCATAAACATAAAATAAATCGAATTTATTATAATATTGGAACAAGTGAATATTTACCAACTTGTATATGTGCCTTTTTTGAATATATCAAGTTAAGTTAGAACTGTGATGTCAACATGCATAATTTCATAAAGAGTTTTTGGTCAGTTTAAAAAGATCATTCATAGACGGATTGTTGAGATAAGAGGTATTTACTGATTTGATTTTTAAGTGTCTTTTTTTTGATAAATGGTTACATGAATTATTGACAATAAGTTAAGAGAAAAACAACAAGCGAAATATTCAATAAAAGAGCTTTTTAATTGCCATACAAGATAAATAAAGAATAAATAAAATTGCTTAAAAGAAAGTACTATTTGTTGAACAATTGGATAGTTTTGTGTAATAAATGATCATTTCAGTTGTTGAAATAAGTTGCTGCTCATTTTTCCTGATGGTCATTTTATCACAGGCATCACATTGAATTAGCATTTTATTAAATGCAACTAACTATAAATTACTAGCAAATTATCATCATGAAGTTAGACAAATGATTTGTCAGGGAAATGGTCATCAGAAAAATATACATAAATGTCAGATAAAGGATAAGGGTGAATTCAGATGAAATTTTAAGGAAAAACCTTTTAATTTATTTTCAACCTATAATTAAACATAAAAGATATTTTAATATATTATGGTAATTTTAGCTATTGAGTGAAGTGTTTGAGAATAAACTAAATTGCAAATTTGATATGTAAACTTGTGTTACAGAGGAAGTTTGTATATAAATAGTGTACATATATTGTTATAGTAGCTGTAACCAGAATAATTTCAAAAATTTCTTTGAAAAGCTTTCAAATGATTGATTGCCTTGAAATTCTTTAATGAAGATTTAATGTAAACGAAACGCTCAAATGCCTTTTCATCTTTAGCAACTCATGTTCCATCTCTATAGCAAAATCTAACTTTCAATTGTGCATTAAATCAACATGTTCAGCGGACTTAATGTACCATTTGGAATGCCTTTTTATCATTTTTAATTCCTATAAAACCAAATGTAATAATGGCAAGTCTATTCAAATTTCCTCTTTCATCAGATTTTTCTATCATATCCAACAATAAAATTTCCATTAGAATCTCTGACTTCAGCAGATTTCAATTATTATTCAAATGCCTTTTCAATTTTTATTAATTCCTAACAAATTCCAGTAGTGAATATATCGCCAATAATGTCAGCCTTCTGTTGATTTTAAAAACCATTCAAATGCTTAATTCATCTCTAGATGCACCCAGGCTAACTTGTTAATAAATTTCAATATTGAATTGCCCATTAAAATGCTTTTTTTAATATCTTTAGAGACTCTGATACAATTTTGGACCATAATAATGAAGTTTGAAAGACTGATAACTTATTAATCAATCTTATTGATTTCAATTTATAAAACTATTTAATTTCATTTATAACACTTTTTATGATTATTGTTATAAAGTTTTAATGACAAAAATTTTTTTTCTAAATTATAATTATTTTATGTCAAATTTAAAATAGTACTATAAAATTTTAAAATGAAAAATTTTATTTACTTCATCTTTATAAAGTATTTAAATTATAAATGTGAATAGAATTTACATGACATAATTTTAAAACTTTGTAATAAGAATTTGGATGTTTAAATATTAAATGCTACACTTATTCATTTTATTAGGATATTTTAGTTCGCAATTTTTTTGCGAAAATGGTAATGAATTTTTCGGTTAAAGATTTATTTTTAACCTTAACTTTTAACAACGACCAAAAAGATTTAAAATTCCGTCGGGCCCTAAGATTTTCTTTTATCTTATTGGTCTTTATTTTTATTATACTTACCTTTCCATTTTGACATTGAATGATCACCATCGTTCATCTGTACAAAAAAAAAAAAGATATTAAAGTATATTTAAAAATGAGAAAAAAAAACAAATATCAAAAATAAATGAACCTTATAAAGAAGGTCTTGTACAAATAGTGGCAAGAACCTTAACAAAGCTAAAATATTAACATAAAATGGAATAAAGATATCTTGTCCCTGATTTTTGTCCAAAGCAGTAATTATAGGTTTTACTACTTCAAGTGTAGCCATTGAAGGTGTTAAAAATGGGAATCTAACAGTTGCACCATCAAACATTCCAGTTTTCAGTTTTCCAGGGCAAACTAATGTTGTATGGACATTTTTTGCATTATATCTAGTTGAAAGATAATTTTATATATTAGAAGTAAATCATAAATTTATAATTTAAACTTATATTTAATAAAAAATCCAAAATAAATATTACTGATTGTCCAATTCACGACGTAATGTTTCATGAAAACCAATTAATGCTGCCTTGCTTGAACAATAGTCAGCTGTAATTTGTATATAATAATGTATTTAAAAAAATAATATATATAATTTGAACTTATAATAATGAAATTATAATTAAATATATGAATACCTAATTGAGGCATTCCAATAAATGTAAGAGCAGATGCTATTGTTACCTTTAATAAATGAAGAGAAATATTAATACATTAAAATAATAGAATAATTTAATTAAAATTACAACAAATTATAGAAATATTACTATATGCCCATGATTTTTCTTGATCATTTCAGGTAAAAAGACCTTAGTAGTCCAAAATGATGCTAATAAATTAGTGTTGAGAGTGCTTAATAAATAATAAAAATATATTATTAATATTAAAATAAAATAATTATTTATAATATTGAGCGTCAAAAATAAACCTCAAGCAAGCACTTACTTTAATATTTCCTTTTCTGATAACTCTAGAATAGTTTTTCCTTGGACAATTCCAGCATTATTGATTAGAATAGTGGGATGGCCAGCCTAAATACATGTTTAAGTGGTTTAATTAATCAATTATTGCCTATGAATAATTAAAAACAATACAATTTGTTTATAAAGAAATCTTATTGCTTGATGTTAATTTAGTATAGAGTCAAAACCAGATTTAATTCAAGATTAAATCCAAGATTTAATTCAAGAATTGGATTATATTAGATGTTGTTTAAAGCTTGCTATTACAATTAATAGGATCAAATTTGTGACCAATTAGAAATAATACTATCATATAAATTTTAAATTAAATTGATAATATATGTTAAGACCCGATTAATTTAAATTTAAATTAAATTTTGTCATTCTGTTCTGATCTCTAAATAAATATTCAAAAATTTGGCTCAAAGATAAACAAAACCACACGCACAAAATAATAAATACCTCATCTATAATCTCTTTAGCAACTTTTTGAACATCTTCAAGTTTTGACACATCACATTCAAAATAAATAATGTTATCTAGACAATATTTTATAAACATGTGAGATTAACCTTTGTCATTAAAAGAATTAAATAAAAAATCAAAGAATACCATGTTCAACTTCTGGAGGTTTAATATCTAATATAATAACAGTCACATTTCTAGCAAGTGTTTCAGCTAATAAACTTCCAAGTCCACTCGAACCTATATATGCACAAAAATAGATAAATCAATTAAACTGGAATAATTTTAGATAAAAAAAATAAAAAATTAAAATTAAAACATGGCACTGACCTCCAGTAATAACCACAATTTCATCATCCCAATCAAGATGGCGAGTTTTCCACCCGTTTCTACTTTTTATACTCAAATAACTTAGAAGCCAAAAGAAACATACTATGAAAGTATAAACACTAGAAAACAAAAATTCCGGTTCACTTATACCATAACCTTGCACATATAATACAACAAGAAAAAGGATCGCAAATGAAGGATGAAAAAGAGATACATTTAGAATACGAATAAAAAAATCTATTGAGAATATCATTTTTTTTTTTTTTTTAGAAAAAAGGCGAGATCATTGGAATTATTACTTTATATATAAATATATTTTGTGTTTGACAAACGAATTAATTTGGGGGATAATTACATGCATCAAAAAATGCCGATCCAGGGTTTAAAGTTTCCTAATATAGATATATACTCATTTAGTGAAACTGTGAAACTAAATTGAAACTAAACATATGCATATATAGTAATTAATTAATTAACTAGCCAGTAACTTCTATTTTCCTGTACCCACGAGTTTTATAGAAACCGTAAAACCATCAAATTATATTCTAAATAAAATATAACATTAAATGTTTGATGCGGTCTGTGAATTAGCGTCATGATGAAGATTTATAATAAGACAAAAAAACTATTCTTAGGTTTAATAAGTTAAAATCATAGTAGCTTCACTTATACTGCAGTATTAATCACTTACGAGAGTTAACAAAGGTAGTACCTCGATCCTATTCTTTAATTAAAGGCCATTCAAATTGAATCTGAATACTACTTTGTATATAACTTGAATCGGGACGAATCTGGATTCAATTATTCAATCCGTATTCTATATGAATCGGTTGGCAAACGGCCAAAGGCCAATTGGCTAATATTTAAATTTCGGTCAAAAATTTCTAACTTACACAATTTTAAAAAAGAAATACTGTATTAGAAAGTTGTTACGGTTTTATTATAAGGTATCAAAATAAATTATAAGGTATTAATAAATAAGAAAAAAAATTTTAATCTTTATTTTTTTTAACAAAGAACCAGATTTTAGACATTGCAATATTGATTTCAATATTTAATATTTACCGATTTATTAAAGTTTTTATCGATCGACAGCAATCTTTACGTACATACGCATACGTGCTGATATTATCTTGTAGCGGCATTTATCTTAAGATATATTGATAGAAGTTATTTGAAACTATTTTTTTTTTCAAAAAAAGAATTTGTATGCTTGTTATATTAATAATATTAGAGTACATAGTATTTGTCATAAGCTTATGCTAAGAAAAAAAAATAAGTAATTTGTAGCGATCAGGTATTATTCCAAAAAAGATAATATTTTAATAATTTTTACACAGATTTCTATATTTATTATTTAACCCCCTACTATCTTTTTTTATCAGCATGCTGTATATCGTTTCCAATAATGTTAAGGTTATGCGTAGATCATCTTGTTTATTGGCTGTTTTTTAAATCGTGACCCGCCACATTTCCTTTTAAGGGGGTCGTCTAAAGCCATGTACCCAGGTGACAATTTCGTGTAAATCAACCAAACGGAGTCCCGAAATTTTGTTTACACGGATCAGCCCGAAGAAGTCAAAAAACAAAAAAAACGCAAGAACATAAAAACGGCATTCTAAACCTATCTTGGGCCATTAATAAAAAATGTCGGGAAGGTAATTTTACCTATATTGGTTCTAACCCTAACCCCTACCCTAATGCTAAACAGACTCTGATACGAATTTTAACTAAAATTTCAAAAAATCACGTGGGTACATGGCTTTAGCCATCCCCCTTTTAAGCTAAAACGGAAAGGATTTTCGTCAAATAATTTTATATTATCTTATCTGATGTATCTGATATATCTATCTGATATAACTGATATATCTATCTGATATATCTGATATATCTATCTGATATATCTGATATATCTATCTGATATATCTGATATATCTGATATAGCCCCGAAAATTTTTGGGTTGTATTTATAAATTTTTGGTTATCACGTGAGATTATATATGTGATAAAGGTTTCACGCAATAATAAATTTGTCAAGTAAATAGTACGTAATTTAAGTGTTAATTCTAAATTTATTTTATTTTATTTTATTTATTTATTTATTTATATTAATTATTATTATTATTTTGACCGATTTTGACCGTAAATGATAAAACAAAGAAGCCAAACTTCGTGGTAAATTAAGTAACTTACTTTTACTTACCTAATTTTAATTTATTTGTTTATTTTTTTTTTAATAAACAATCTGTGCGTTTCGATGAGATAATGCAGATACTCTAACTAGTCTGGTACTGCTTGATTATGTTCGATTGAGCCTTTGGGCAAATCCTTACTAGAGCAACCTCGTGAGTTGAGGTTGATAATCACGTTAGCGATATGCTGCGACGATGACGTTGATGATTCCTAAAATCGAGTTGACATATGCATGACGTACGTAATTCAACAGATCGAAAAGGTGGCTAAGCAGAACATGAGCGCCTCACAAGGCCCGGGTAAAGGGTGGGATCACGAGCTGAACGAAGCGGATGAGAAAAAACATGTGAAGATCATCGTGAGATGCTAAATAAGGGATTGGAGACAGGTGAATATGATGTAAAATCAACTTCCGCGCAACCATCGAACCTGAGCGAGTACAAGCAAAGGAAATGTTGAAAGAGGTAGAACAATTCCAATCTTTACCTCTCTTAAATAACCACTCCTTATGACCTCATACTTATTCAACTATCCATTATCCCTTATTCAATACATCATACTTATCCGACTCTTAAATGCATCACCC
>QKWP01000561.1:0-31178 GCA_003550325.1 Gigaspora rosea
ATTGTTCATTTTTTTTTGTTTTTTATTTTGTTGTTCTGCCATGTTTTTTTCAAATATTTCTTCGTGTTCGTCTTCCTGTGTACGTGTCCTTTTTGTAAGGGCGTTAGCCCTTACTACCCCTTCTACTTTGTGAGTCTTGTCTAGTCTACTGTAACGGATTATTGTTATTCTGTGTGTGTCTCTCCTCCACCTCACTTGAACTGGAGAGAGTGCGTGCAGATCTTTTTTTTATTCAAGAAACCAACTTAAATAATAAGAACATGGAGATTTTCTTAAAAAAACAGTGGACACACGAGTCAATTTGGTCTAATAAGGCAGCAATCCTGGCAGGCAACAAGGATATAGAATTCTCTAACATTAAAATAACCCACGGGGGAGAATTATCGAAACAGAATTTACCTTTAAAGGACAAGAATATCATATTACCAATATCTATGCGCCGCCGAACTCCCCAGACAGAGTAGAGTTTCTCAAATCTTGGACCCCGGAGATAAAGCAAGGAGCAATAAATATTATGGCAGGAGACTTGAACATTAACCTAGACCCACTAAACAACCGGATCAGTCAAGCCTCTCCGCAATATGACCCTCAAGAAAGCTGCTGGCAGAACTAACACGTGACTTTATCAATGTGGCAGATTGCTCTGAGGAGAAACCTTTTTTAACGTATTTCCAAAATACTCAAAGAGGACACACAATGGCCACCTGTATAGATTATATTTTTGTGGAGGAAGGATATGGGCACCTAGTCAATGAGGTTGCTCTACGCTTTGGCAACTCAGATCATATGCTTCTAGAATGTTCTCTCATGTCCTCAAGTAAAGGCAGACATAGCCTGCTATGGAAGCTTGATAAAGAAAGCCTCAAAAATGAAAGGATCCTGGAGGAGGTAATAAAGGAACTAGAGGAGGAGAGTTCCACACGGGACTGGGACCTTTGTAAGTTAAATATCCAGTCAATTATCAGAGCTTTCAGAAGACCGAAACCACCAGAGAAAAAGATTGAGACTTTGCATAAGAAGATCACAAATTGTGCAATAAGAGTGGCTAAAACCCCCTCAGACGAAGTAGCCAGTCATAAACTAGAATCTTTCAGAATCCAGTTAAAGGAAGAACTGGAAAAAATGTCAGAAAATTGGTGCAGAAGATCGAAAGCGAAATGGATAGAAGAAGGGGAACGCTCCACCAAATACTTCTATGCCCTATACAAAGCCAGGAAATCAATAAGCCGTCAGGATAAAATTAAACCTCCGGAAAACGGTCGCCATGAAAGGGATACCCTGCGGCACATCAGGGATTTCTATGAAAAGCTCTATGAAACCGAAGAGATTGACATGGCGGCAGTGAACAAAATTACAAATAACCTCCCACAGGTCGGTGAAGAATGGAACCGCATCTTGATACGTCCAATAGGAAAAGAAGAAATACTTCAGACAATACAAGGACTGCCGGGAAATAAATCACCAGGAACGGATGGTCTAACCTATGAATTTTATAAAACACTGGCGGAAAATCTGGCACCAATACTGGAGGTGGTGTTTAATAATGTAATCAAAGAAGGCAGGATGCCTTCGTCATGGTACAAAAACATTTTAATCCTGATACCTAAAAAAGAAGAAAACCTGGAGGATGTTGGTAACTGGCGACCAATTTCTCTGGTCAACAGCGACGCAAAAATTTTTATGAAAATTTTGGCAGGAAGATTAAATACGATATGTAATGAAATCATCCTAACAAAATGGCTTTGTAGCCGGTAGACTAATTACAGACTCGGTGCTGGATATTATCACCACCATGAGGGCCAGTAGGGAAACCTCGGATGAACATTGGCTGGTGCTGATTGATCAAGCAAAAGCTTTTGATAGGGTCAATCATACATATCTAAGTAAGGTCCTAGAGAAAATGAACTTTAGTAGCACATTCATAAAGTGGTAAATAACCTCTTTGCAAACCAAGAGGCTCACATCGTAGGAAGCAACGAGATCTCAAAGTCATTTAGAGTTAGCAGAGGGGTACGCCAGGGCGACCCTCTATCGCCGTTACTTTATATAATCGCTTTTGAACCACTGCTAATTCAGATCAGAGACCAAACCAGGGGTCTGCCACTAGAAAACTCATACTTTAAACTGGCGGCTTATGCTGACGATCTCACTGTCGGCTGGGCTCGAGCTCAGATTGGACGAGATTAAAAGATCTCCTACATACTTATGAAGCCGCTTCAAATGCAAAGGTAAATAAAAGGAAGACTAAGCTGATACTGTTGACACCAACCGCGGAGAGAGTAGAGCTAGAAGGGGAGGAAGAGCTTGCCAAGTGTGGGGAAGACGACTCCCTGGAAATTTCTTAGGCCACAAACTAAAAAGAGATGGCTCTCCGGTGAAAGGATTTTGGGCCAAAAAAATTGAAGAGATTAAGAGGTTATTGGAAAAGTACGGTAAAAGGAATCTCTCCTTCAGGGGGGAAATATTAGTAATCAACTCCCTGATATTGTCACGGATCTGGTACTCGGCGTATATATGCCCCCAAACAGGAAGCAACTGGCAGAAGTCAACAACCAACTCTCATTCTGGATTAAGCAGAAATCGAGGATGTTGCCTAAGTACTCTACATTCCAAAAGTCACTCGAGAATCTAGGACTGAGGGCCCCAATTCTAAGGGACCTTCTTGATGCCAGACTCATCATGGTCTGGAAGAACCTAGTTACGAAGAACTGCACATGGGCAATAGCACTAAGAGATACAGTCGCAAAGGAGCTAAGGAAGAAGAGGGATATCTCACCTCTACAGGCCCTGAATGCAAACCCAGTCAAACTAAAAACTTGGCCGAATGTATGGAAGCCATATATAAGAGCTTGGGGAAGAGTCAAAGGAAGAATCCTAGCTAGATCCAACTGGCCGTGGGAAGAACCTGAAATTATGATAGACCAATGGATAGGCAAGCAGATTTCAACCAAGCGCGTTATTGAACTGCTTAGAAGCAACAAGAAACCAGGTACCGATAGCACAGAAGAAACGAAAAACCACGTTCCGACCTGGTTGAGTCTGAATGGAATCGCAAACATAAAAAAAGACATTATGTGGAGGCTATACCACGGGGCTCTCCCACTAGGTTACCATACCAAACACATGGGAGAAAATGAAAATGGGAACTGTCCATGGTGCGAAGGCAGTACCCAGAGCAGAGAACATTTTGGAATCACATGTAGGGTTAGTAAGATCTTCTGGGAGAAAGTTTGGATTTGGAGGAAGGGGATACACCACCAAAAACGATAGAAGACGTCTTTTCCGCAGACAACATTCAAAACTCCGGCAAGAAAGAGGCAGTATCATTGTTACACACAACGGTCATCTACGAACTCTGGTGTATGTTCGCAGTGTATAAGTGGGGTAAGGAAGCCTTGTCCTGTGACGCAGCAATCCGGCGCATGAGTTACAGTTTGACATATGAATTTAAGGTCCTGAAGACAGGACTAATAAAGGGCTCAAACAAGCGAAGATTGAAATTCGCTTGCATTAGAATAGATAGTTAGAATAGCTAGTATACTGTAATCGATATGTATTAAACATTGAATTAAAATAAAGAGCGCCAAACGCACCTCAACGGCCTTGTGAGCTGACGGGTTAAAAAAAAAAACCCCCCTCTATTAAGACCCTGAGTCGGATAGCACAGTGGTTAGCGCTCCAGGGTCGTATTCACAAGGTCGCTGGTTCGAGTCTAGTGGATGACAAAAACCGTGTTGGAATCACGAATATTAAAAGATTTATGATGAGGCGTTGAACAGCTCCCATTTATGGGGGTCGTTTAAAGCATGGTGCAGTTATATGATTTTGACTTTTTAATTAAAGTTAGGGTAAGGGTTAGCGGCGGTTAGGGTTAGAAATAGTATTATAGTAAAATTGCCTTCCCGACATTTTTTGTTAATGCCCCAAGGTAGGTTTTGACACTCGTTTCTTGTATTTTTGTGTTTTTTCACTTTTTTTCTTCTTTGTTTCTTTGTCGGGCTGATCCGGGTTGATCAAAACAAACAAGTTGATTGGCGCCATATCACGTGATTGCACCCTGCTTTAAACAACCCCCATTTATGGACAGTACTACAGCGACATTGAGTTGTGTGACATACCCACGGGGTCATGCAGCATCCAGAAAAGGAAAAAATCTGACAAGAAACGTCATAAACATAAGGACCATCCACTATAAAAAGAAATAAGACAAACAAGAATAAAGACAAGGATACCGACTAAATTAGAAAGGCACGAAGCCAGGAACCTAATGCTATACTGACCAAAAATGGAAGTGGACATCTCTTTCCGGTTCACTTGCGGAAATTAACAAATACAAAAATTTCTAGTCAAAACCCTATAGTTTTCTTTCAAAACTCTTATAAAACAAAGGCCCTTACCTAGAAAACGCAAATTTGTTGCTCTAGACATGGGCAAGCAACAAAAAAACAAAAGAGTCAGGCTCTCAACCAAAATCAAAAAGGAAAACAAGGAAAAAATTTTCCACTTTGTAAAGAACAAAGAGAACTCAAGTCCAGAAAATGCAGGACTAAACAACCACCAGCTTCCAAACACAAAGGCCTCAGAACATATTGAGGATAAAGCTATTACTACAAGTTGGGCAACTCAAACAGAAGAAGAAAGAAAAAAAACACGAAAGTGCTGGGCAAGAACTGTGAGCAAGGATCAAAACAAACCACGTGATATCCCTATTGTCACAACAATTGACATGTCCCAGGTAAACAATGAACAGGCTAAAAACATGTGCACCAAACAGACAAAGTAAACAAAGACAAACACATGATCCGAGCAGATAACGATCATTTAGATGAAAATCTGTGTAAGGGTTACAAGAAACACGAAGGGACAGATCCAACTACTTCAGATAGAGCTCAAGAATCCACAAGTGTATCTGCTCCTCCAGCTAAGGAAATTAAAACAAAGCAATGGACAGACTTCTTTCCAAGCTCAAGAGGGGGAAAAGCAAGTTTCACCAATACAGTGCCTAGACACAAAATTTTATCCAAAAACGACAACGCATTGATCATTGACATACAGAGACTGATTAATATATCTACTAATGACATAATTGCAACACTTGCATTGAAACTCAATAGCGATTTAATAGCAGCCAAGACTCATTTAATAAAGGGAAAAAGAGCCTCTTTTGAGCTAGTTTTCAAAAGCAAAAAAAGGGCACAGTTCTATGCCTCTGAAGGGATCACTATCTTTAAACAAGCNCAATGGACAGACTTCTTTCCAAGCTCAAGAGGGGGTTAATAGCAGCCAAGACTCATTTAATAAAGGGAAAAAGAGCCTCTTTTGAGCTAGTTTTCAAAAGCAAAGAAAGGGCACAGTTCTATGCCTCTGAAGGGATCACTATCTTTAAACAAGCATTTTTTGGTTACATCTCTATTAATCTCAAGCGTTCTTTTCTTATGGTGAAACTCAGGAACACACCAATGGGAGATTTAGAAATACTACAGAACTCATTCTGGAAGCATTTCAAGATGTTGGCCAGATTGCCGCAATAAAGCCACTCTTGTATGAGAGAACAACGATCTGTTCAGATCAATGGTTGGTTACTTTTGAAATAACAGATGACCCGGACCTACAATCCAGAATCCCAAGATGCACTCATGTAGGTGACCATAAAGTAACGACTAAATGGAAGGAAGCCCCCAAGGTTTGCTACTATTGCGAAAAAGAGGGCCACATCAAAAAAGAATGTAATGAGCTTAATGCCTCTATAGAAGCAAGGCGCTTACTTAAAGAAGCTAAACTCCAAAAAGAAGGAGCGGACCCTTATAAGACTCCCACTCAAGGCCCTATTTTCAGCCCAAACAACCCCTATATTCAAAGGTTTGGTACCACAAAAAATGGAAATCAAATTAGCAACTAAGGAATTGGACAAACCTACTCCAACTGTCTCAGAAATGGAAATCCTAATGGATTCAAAAGAACCAAGCTCAACCCAAAGCATCTTACAAGAAGAACTATTTATAGTGGTTTCCTACAAGAAATCAAACAATAAAAATGGAAAAAGGAAAGAAGAAGAAGAAAAGAAATTTACACACCCGGGTCAACAGCATAGAGTCCATGGGATCACCCCTTGGGGTGCACCAGGACTAAAGAACCAACACTAAGACTACCTCCTCTTAGTGTAGCCTAATCCTTTTATTTACTTTCATGTTTAAAATCGCTACACTTAACGTAAAAGGTCTAAACAATAGACCTAAAGTGCAAAAAACACTCACACTTTTAAAGTCGTATAATATCTTTATCATTTTAATTCAAGAAACTAACCTAAAAGACACTAAAACAAGAAGCTTCTTAGTACAACAATGGGGATTCAGCTCAATCTGGTCCTCAAAAACTGCAATATTAGCAGGCAAAAGAAATATTGAGCTCACTACAGTTAGAGAATCACAAGATGGTCGCATTATCACAGTCAATGCAGAAATCAATTCAAATCACAAACATCTATGCTCCACCTAAAAGCGAAGACAGAGTTCATTTCTTTGAAAACTGGACTCCACCCATAGCAGAGGGAAGAATTTGCATCATTGCTGGCGATTTTAACACAAATTTAGATCCACAAAACGAAAGAATAAGCAGCGCACCAGCACAACCTGACCACTCATGGAACCTGGTGCAAACCCTCTTGACCGAATATACCGACACAGTTCTGTTTGCAAAAGAGAGCCCATTTCTCACATTTTATCAATCCACACATAATGGTCAAAGAATAGCAACATGCCTGGATTACATCTTTATCCCTTAAACCGTAAAGTGCCTATATTTGTACGCTAAAATATTTTTTTATAATTGCTCAAAATTTTATTATGCTTGGACCCTCCTATTTCTAAGCTAAAATAACAATTTAAGTTAAATTTAATTAATATCTTATAAAATTTATAATTTACGAATCTATTTGTAACTGTGGTTACAGTTCCGAGCCAATCAAATTGCTAGATTAGGTATGACAAAAAAATTCAAAAAATTACAAATCGCAATAACTTCAAATTGTGCCTATGAAACCAATATTTTTTTCTAGCTAAAAATGCTTTTTAAGGTGTTTTATTATATAATAAACCTTCTTCTAACTCTAAAACTAACTCTAACCCTAATCTGGTTACTGTCACCGCCGGTGACAAGCACATTTTTTCTTAAATTTAATATTATTAAAAATATTTAATATTAAATTTAACCAATTCTAAAATTTTACTATGAAATTTTTTTAAAAATTTCTAAATTTTTATATGTTTTTGTCTATAAAAAAGAGGTTTGCTACTAATTAAAGTTATTGTTTTATTTATATATTTTAAAAATTTTACTAATTAAAATTGTTTTTTATAACTAATTTTATAAACTTCTATTAATATTATAAGACTAAATATTAAAATATAAAAATTTTGTCAAAGAGTAAAGAAAAATTTTATTTTTTTAAATTTTTTTTTCAAATTTGTAAGATTTTTAGTATATAGACAAGTTTACTTTTTTTTTTTTATAAACTAAAAATAAACAATACTATTTTATAATCCTTATTTTTATTATTATTTTCTTTTTGTTAAAATGCGCGTGTGGCGCTCTTTATTTATTAACTATGTGAAGTGTATACCAAAACTATCTATTTATAGCTTAATAGCTTTATACATCCGTTTTTGTTTATCTGACCCTTTTTCTAAAATATTATATAATACTCTAATTTCATATTTTAAGCGGGCCCTTACTCGGGCTCAGATTCCTCCAATTCCATCCAGAACTGACCCATCATCAACACCCCATCTTTTTAGTGTGTATAAACACCATATCTCATAAACAGCATTCACGTGAAGCCACGTTACCGCCTGTCTAGTCCTTTCTTTTTGAAGGTTTCTTACTGTGAAAATTTTTTCTATACTTGATGGGGGCGCTTCTTGGACTTCTGTGTCTATGTGGTCGTAGACTATCTTCCAAATTTCCTTTGCCACCCTGCATTCCAGTGCAAAGTGTTCGATAGTCTGTAACTCAGTCGGGCACCATGGACATCCACTTAACTCTGGATCCACGTGTCTCAACCGGTATCCTAGGGGTAACGCTCTGTGATACAGACGCCATGTAATGTCCATTCTTTTATTCGGAACCTTTTTCTGCGACAACCAATCATTTGTTACTAGGTTACTAGCNTTCTTGGACTTCTGTGTCTATGTGGTCGTAGACTATCTTCCAAATTTCCTTTGCCACCCTGCATTCCAGTGCAAAGTGTTCGATAGTCTGTAACTTAGTCGGGCACCATGGACATCCACTTAACTCTGGATCCACATGTTTCAACCGGTATCCTAGAGGTAACGCTCTGTGATACAGACGCCATGTAACGTCCATTCTTTTATTCGGAACCTTTTTCTGCGACAACCAATCATTTGTTACTAGGTTACTAGCGGTCTCCTCCCCTTGAGCAGGAGTTCTCTTGTTTCTATATTTCTCAATCACTTTTTTAACTGTGATTTCTGTCCCTTTTATTTCTCCGATCCCTATTTCCTGTAGTGTCCATGGCCAGCTTACATTTGACTCTATCTTCCCCTCTGCCCTTTTCCAAGCTAGCAAGTACGGTTTCCACATGCTAGGCCAGCCACTGGTTCTTATATTATCTACTTCTAATTCGCGTCTGGCATTTGTGTCTCTTTTCTTTTAGGGACCTGTCAATTCTCTCTCTTTCCGCTCGCGCCCAAAATGTTTGCTTTGTGACAAGCCCGGACCAAACCATAACCATTCTTGCCTCAAACATGTCCCTAACGACTGGGGCTTTAAGTCCGTATTCCTTACTGCTTTTCTGAAAGGTTGTAAATTTTGGAAGCATCCGTGATTTACCTTTAATCCAGACTGAGATTAACATGTTAATTTCAGCCATCTGCTTCTTCTTAGGTGGGTGTAGGTATACGGCATATCATATCTTTGACAAGACTAGTGTCTTAGCTACTAATATTTTCCCTTTGTATAAAAGGTTCCTCATCTCGTTTCGCTTAATCGTTAGTGGCCAAAGGTCCCTCTTGGACGAACCATTTACATGTAGGTCATGTCCCAGGATTTTAATCGTTTCGTGCTCATCCACTTTCTCATACTGTGCTTCATTATCCAATAAAACCCTTCTAGCATTTGCAGTAAAAGGGACTAGCTTTGTCTTATCTCTATTTACTTGGGCATTAGAGGCTGCTTCGTATAACTTAAATGACCTTTTTATGTTCTTCCAGTCTGACAGAGACCCTATTTCAACAGACAGATCGTCTGCATAGGCCACCATTTTGAAATTTTGTCTTCCAACCGGTATACCTTGGACGTCTCTTTCCAACCTGTTCAAAGGCCAGTACATATAAAAGAGGTGACAGAGGCTCGCCTTGTCTGACTCCTCTGCTGACTTTAAAGGACTCTGAAAATTCACCATCTTTGATTATATATGCTTCTTGGTTATTGAACAGATTTATAATTATCCTAATCATTTGCGGATCAAAATTCATTTTTCTTAGAACTAGCCCCAGATATTCATGTTCAACCCTATCAAAGGCTTTTGCTTGGTCTACTAGCAGGAGCCAGAGTTCCTGGTTAGGTTCATATTTGTTTCTCAAAGTTGAGATAACGTCCATAGCAGCATCTGTAATCAGTCTGTTTTTCACGAAGCCTTGCTGGTGGTCAGGTATTATTAATCGCAAATTCTGTTAAGTCTGTCCGCTAATATTTTCATAAAGATCTTAACATTACTATTCACCAGGGAAATCGGTCTCCAATTATTTATGAGTTCCAGGTCTTAGGAATGAGCATGATTAAGCTTTTGTGCCAGGATTCTGGCATCTTGCCCTCTTTTAAAACGTTGTTAAAGAGCTTATCCAGTACCGGTATTACCTCTTCCTCCATAGCTTTATAAAACTCGTAGGTTAGACCGTCAGTGCCAGGAGATTTCCCTTTTGGCAGCTTCCTCACTATGTTCTGAATTTCCTCTCGAGTAATTTCTTGTAGCAAATTTTCATTCATCTCCTTTGTTATCTGGGGGAGCTCCTCTGTTAACTTTTCCGCCGCCTCCTTATTTATCTTTTCTTTTTCATATATTTTAGCATAGTAGTTGCGAATGTATTGTAAAATGTCCTTTTCTTCATTCATTTTGTTAGGAATATTGATTTTGTCCAGGCTGCTTTGCGACCTTCTCAACTTATATCTTGAAAGAAAGAATTTGGTAGATTTCTCTCCCTTTTCGATCCATTTTGCCTTAGACCTTAATCTCCACTTTTCTGAGAGTGATGTGGCTTCTTCGCTTAACTGTACCTTTAATTCTTCCAGCTGAGTATCAAGATAATCACGGGAACCTACCCTGGCCTTCAATTCTTTCAGTTTAGTCACCTTTTTATTTAGCTGCGCAATTCTCGTTTCCTGCATTTTCGGACCTCTGAACGCCCTTATAATTGATTGGATATTAGTTTTGCAGGGGTCCCAATCCACTGCTGAGTTTTTGTCACAAATTTCCTCCAGGACCTCCTTTACGAGCAAATCATTCTTAAAGCAGGATTCCTCAAATCTCTACTGAGCTTTCCTTTTGGGACCTTTATTATTTTGGAGGGTACACTCCACCAAAAGATGATCTGAGTTTCCATATCGTGTGTTAACTCCTGAGATTAAATGACCACTGTCCTCATCTACAAAAATGTAGTCGATGCATGTTGCCATGGAGCTGTTGTTTCTAGTATTCTGGTGAAAAGTTATGAATGGCTTAGTGTCCAAGGTATCAGCCACATTAATGAACTCTTTCATTCTATCGGTCAATAGCTTCCTTGTGGGGTCATGTTGTATCATGGCTTGACTAATCCTATTTTCCTCAGGGTTAATATTTGTATTAAAATTCCAGCTATGATGTTTACCATTCCAGCTCTCTTATGTGGGCCCAGTTCTGAAAAAAGGTTGCTCTTTCACCAGGGCTTGGGGGCGTAGACATTCGTTAACATAAATGTCTGGTTCTTAAACGTACACTGTGTTGAGATGATTCTCCCATTATTAGAGACCTTTATATCTTTGAACCAAATGTCTCTGTTTCCAGCTAGTATTGCTGTGCATTCAGACCATATTGAGTCATAATTCCATTGTGTCTTTAAAAAGTTTCTAGTGTTCTCGTTCCTTAAATTTGTTTCTTGTAACATAATAAAATCTATTCTATATGATTTAAGCAAGGTTAATGTAACACCTTGTTTGTCCCTATCATTCAGCCCTTTTACGTTTAATGTGGCTATTTTAACTTCTTTTGATTGGGACAATTTGATGATAAAAGTGTGGAGGATGACTATCCTCGGGGAGAGCCCCCTTTCCCCTGAAATTGGTTGTAGGGAGCCGCCCTCAAGTTTGTCATTTTTCAATCATTTCCGTTTTTCTTATCGTTTTGCTTTTTGTAAGTTACTATGGTAAATCCATCCTCGTCTGTGTTCTTGTTGTTTATAACTATCTCCATTTTTGAGTCAGGTAGGGGATCTTATAGCTCCGTTTTCTGGGGTGTTCATTACTATTCAGCCCTCCGTAAAGTGTCGATAGTTCGTCTTTGTTGGGTTCTACCCCATTTTTGAGCCTACTGTGATAGGTGCAGAAGCATTGCATTTCTCAGTCATCTGATCATCTGATTCTACTTGTGTAACCTCTGTTGCCTGAATAAGTTGACCGCCGATGCATCCTGATTTTCTATTTGGGAGGAGCCCCCTTCAGATTCTGAATTCTCTCCTACCATTTCCGTGTCTGAATCCCTAATTGGGAAACTCTCTTCATGTTGAGTTTCATCTATGTGCCTATTGGCAAACTTTGCAGCCTCTTTATTTCTTTTGTATTCTCAGTATTTGTTTCTTAGGGCAACTGACTCCTGAAACTGTTTACAGTCTTTCTTAATACAGCCTTCGCCCTCGCAGAAATAACTGACTTTAGTTGCAGATCGCTATTCTGTGGTGACCTTGTTGTCTCGTACATAGGTAAATCTCGGGATTCTTTTTTCCAACCCCAGGTCATCCGTAGTCTCAAAAATTATAAGCCACTGGTCCGTAAGATATGGTGTCCCGTCGATTAGTAATGGTTTTATAGAGACAACGGTCCCTATATCACCGAATGCTGCTAACAATGCGTCTAAGATTTCTGACTTATTTCCCAAAGGTACGGTGCACGACACTTAAAGACTACACAATTTTAAAGACTAATAACTTAATATATAAAAATTATACAAAAAAAATAAGCTGCTAATTTGTAGCTAAACCAATTTATTACAACTTAGCGGCTTTGCTTTTTGAAAAATTTCAGTGCCTTTTAAAGTTATATAGCCTTAAATATATAGTATTTTCATATAAAAATGTAAAAATCGACCAAAAATGTGACAAATGCATCGGCCAATCAAATTAAATGTAGTGTAATTTAATAATTTGATTGGCGGGATTTTGTGGGCAAGATCACGTGATAGATTATCATACATAAATTAGGTTCATTAAGAAAAAAAATCTTTTTCACATAAAGAAAGTAGTTTGTGTGGCCTAGTGCTAACCCATACACGAAACATAATTTGTGTGTGGCCTTGATTCGTGATAAGAACCGCGTACAAAATAGTTTGTCTAATCCTGATAAGAACCCGCATACGAATCCTAATTTGTGTGTGGTCCTAATAAGAGTCCATATATGAAACGTATTCTGTGTCAATCCACGTACAGCAAGAATCCGCAAACGAAACGCATTTTCTTGTCAAGTTGGATATTTTAATAAAGTATGGGGAAAAGAAAAAAAACGGATAATAAACTTAAAGAATACAATATGCAAAGAAAAGAGTTAGCCGAGAAAAGACGAAAGAAAGAAGAGTTTGAAGAGGAAATTAGGGAAGAAGTATGTGTTGAAGTTCAGGATTTGGGAGAGGATAGTGAGCTTGATAGGGAAGAGGAAGATAAGGAAGCGGTCGACTACGAAAATGAAAGAATACGTGAACGGTTACTTACCATATCTCTCATGCAAAAGAAGGAAGAAAAGAAACCACGAATAATTAAAGGATTGCGAAAACAACTTATTATCGCAAGTTCGGCTCTTCCGGTACTCTGACCAATGCTGCTAAGGGAACCCGTAAAATTACGAGTTTTTTTGGAAACATAAAGTTAGTTAGTTAGTTAGGGTTTTATTGTTTATGATTAATTTTATAATTTTATTACTTGTTCAAAGTATTTGGCATATTATTGTATAAGGCTTTATTAGTGTTAATAAAAAAAAAAAAACTGTGCTTTTGAACAAGCAATGCAATTTGAAACGAGTGTATAAGATTATAATTTATTAATTTATTTATTCTTAAGTGATCTTATAGCGCCTTTAATGGATGATGTATCATCTGTTACAATATATGAAGAAATGGCGCCTTCAGTGAATGAAGCTTTATCAGTTATAGTGTCTGAAAAAATGAACCAACTTCAGGGATATCTGATACAAAATGGGCGTATAATCACAGCCTTTGAGTATAATGAGCGTCGGGCGGTTTATGAATATTTTGTACTGTTAGAAGACGGGTATGGAAAGGAGAATGCAAGCCAGGAGGCTGTGTATAAAACCTATATGACACCAAAACCATATACTGCTAGAAGGATTCGTTCCTTAGCCAAATATTATTTGCATAATGGATCATTTCCATTGTCACGCCGTGGAAAGCACCAGAAGCACAAACGACTTGTCGATGATGAAGACATTGCAATGCAATGTAAATGTTGGATACGACANTCTGTGTCAATCCACGTACAGCAAGAATCCGCAAACGAAACGCATTTTCTTGTCAAGTTGGATATTTTAATAAAGTATGGGGAAAAGAAAAAAAACGGATAATAAACTTAAAGAATACAATATGCAAAGAAAAGAGTTAGCCGAGAAAAGACGAAAGAAAGAAGAGTTTGAAGAGGAAATTAGGGAAGAAGTATGTGTTGAAGTTCAGGATTTGGGAGAGGATAGTGAGCTTGATAGGGAAGAGGAAGATAAGGAAGCGGTCGACTACGAAAATGAAAGAATACGTGAACGGTTACTTACCATATCTCTCATGCAAAAGAAGGAAGAAAAGAAACCACGAATAATTAAAGGATTGCGAAAACAACTTATTATCGCAAGTTCGGCTCTTCCGGTACTCTGACCAATGCTGCTAAGGGAACCCGTAAAATTACGAGTTTTTTTGGAAACATAAAGTTAGTTAGTTAGTTAGGGTTTTATTGTTTATGATTAATTTTATAATTTTATTACTTGTTCAAAGTATTTGGCATATTATTGTATAAGGCTTTATTAGTGTTAATAAAAAAAAAAAAACTGTGCTTTTGAACAAGCAATGCAATTTGAAACGAGTGTATAAGATTATAATTTATTAATTTATTTATTCTTAAGTGATCTTATAGCGCCTTTAATGGATGATGTATCATCTGTTACAATATATGAAGAAATGGCGCCTTCAGTGAATGAAGCTTTATCAGTTATAGTGTCTGAAAAAATGAACCAACTTCAGGGATATCTGATACAAAATGGGTGTATAATCACAGCCTTTGAGTATAATGAGCGTCGGGCGGTTTATGAATTTATGAATATTTTGTACTGTTAGAAGACGGGTATGGAAAGGAGAATGCAAGCCAGGAGGCTGCGTATAAAACCTATATGACACCAAAACCATATACTGCTAGAAAGATTCGTTCCTTAGCCAAATATTATTTGCATAATGAATCATTTCCATTGTCACGCCGTGGAAAGCACCAGAAGCACAAACGACTTGTCGATGATGAAGACATTGCAATGCAATGTAAATGTTGGATACGACAAAATTCAGGTGTAAATGGTGTTGATTCATCAGAGTTTCAAGGATACATCAACGATGTTATTCTTCCAAAGTATACAGGAGGAACAAAAAAACAATCAGCTTGCGAACAGCTGAAAGGTGGCTGAATATCTTGGGGTTCCAATTTAGGCCATACCGAAAAAGAATGTATGTCGATGGACATGAGCGAGATGATGTGGTTGCATATCGAAAAAAGTTTTTGGAGGAAATGAAAGGCTTGGAACATCGAATGGCGAGGTATGAATCTAAGTGATATGGGATCTTTACTAACAAAGGGACCTATCGGGACTATGTAAATCATAGTCCCGATGGGTCACTTTGTTAGCAAAGATCCCATATGTAATAATTTGAAGTAAATTTCAAAGCGATTTAAAACAAAACTTTATCACTTTCAGGTACAAAGGAGAAGCAATGGAAAAAATTCCACCAGTGCTTAAGGCTTGTGAACGAGAATTAATCCTTGTAGCGCATGATGAATGTGTTTTTTACTCGAATGATGGAAAAAGATGCATTTGGGCACCAGATGGGTGTATGCCATTACGAAAGAAAGGAAATAGAAGATCGATCATGGTGAGTGAATTTCTTCTAGAGGAATGTGGTCGGTTGAAACTAAGTGAAGAAGAGATAAGGATACATCCGAACGTTCCTACAGAGGCGCGTTGCTATCTAATGCCCAGAAAGAACCAAGAAGGGTTTTAGACAGTTAATAATTTACTAGTGCAAATTAGGGATAAAGCAATTTCCATTTTTGAAGCAAAATTTCCAAATGCAACGGCTATGTTTGCTTTCGACAATAGCACAAACCATGGGCATATACAGAAGACGCTCTTATCGCCGCTAGAATGAACCTAAAGCCCGGTGGAAACCAACCAATAATGCGATCAACAACTTTTGTAGGGGCCGATGGACAGTTGAACACTCAACATATGGTATTTGAAAAAGACTATGTATTCGAGGAGGATGAGGATTATGATGAAACTATGCGAGAAAAGCCGAAAGGCATTAAAGTAGTATTAAAAGAAAGGGACATTAGAAAAAAAGGATAAATTTAAAAAAAAAAGAAAAAAAAGGAAAAGAAATTTAAAAAAAAAAATAAAAGGAAAAAAAATAAAAAAAAAAAAAAAAAAAAAAAAAAAAAAAAATTAAAAAAAAAAAAAAAAACAAAAAAAAAAAAAAAAAAGGAAAAAGACAAAATTAAAATTTAAAAACAAAAATACAATAAAAAAATAAAATTAAAAAAAAAAAATAGGGGGCTGCTAAGAACTATACAAGAAAGCATTGCGATTACACTTGGGCTGGTTTGCAGGAAACTGTTCCACGAGCACTTGATTCAGTCGATGTCATTAAAATTAGGAGATTTGCGCAAAAGTCGTGGAGATATATGGAATTATATCGTGAGGGATTAACAGGAAAACTGGCAGAATATGCTTGCAAGAAATTCAAGTCACACAGACGGATACCCAAGAATGAGTAAGCTCAGTTCATACAAGAGAATTATGAAGAGCAATAGATAGTAAAGGTCATAATTGGAAGAATGTTATTAGAGAAAAATAATGTAATAAAAATAACTGTTTAGTAGTTAACACGTATTAACAATGGTTTTTTTTTTTTTGATAATAAACTAGGGTTGGAACGGCTTTATTCTAATTCATCTTAACGTGATCTGCTCTAATTTCTAATCGGTTTGACGTGGCATCTGGTCTCCTAAATTAATAAAGAAATAAGGAGGCCTCAATAATTGCGCATTCTTAATTTTTTTGTGAGCAAATTTGTTTACAGTTTTGAGCAAGTGCGGTATAAGCAATTTGAGTAACAATCGATTTGGCAATACATAATTTTTTATGATCATGTGCCGATAAATGCTTAACGGAATATGTATAGTATTGGGCAATTGGAACATCGAATTTATAAATTCCAGTTAAATATGACAATGCATGCTTGGCCAAACTTGCACAAATATAATAATACAGTATTTTTAAGAATGTGATTTTTGATTAAGATGTATATTATTTCGGGAAATATGATTGGCCCGATCACGTGACAACCCGTAACATTTGAAAAATATGCATAAATTGACTTTTTGACGCACTTTAGTTTGGGGTCAAAATGGGACAAATGTAGTCTTTAAGTGTCGTGCACTATACATTCCGACATTTGATTGGTAAAAAGGACTTCCTCCCATCCATGGGAATGTACCCAAAGTATGAACGGTTCGGGATAGTTAACCCCTTTGCTGCATAGTATCTTTGTTTTTTTGCGTCAATAAACGTCACCTCCAAGTGTGTACGCTTTCCTTTCGAAAAATGCTGCTTCGCAGCACTGATGTCATATTTGACTGAGTCAAAAAGTGAACTCATAATCTTGCTGATGTCAATTATAAGCGCAAAGTCGTTTTTTGTCTTAATTGTGCTCCTTGGAGAAAACATTGAGTAAGTTGATTGCCCTCTTCTCAGACGAGGAAAAAGGGATGACCAGTTTCTATCTTGCCATCTTGGAGCCCTTCCCTAATTTTAGGGGACGTGTCCGAGCTTGATTCAGTTGGTGTGTCTACCGTTACTGCGATTACTGGGGTTTCTAGGACTAGTTCCTTTGTCGCTTCTGACTTGTCTACGATATGTAAATTTAATTTCTCATTTGTTTCTGTATTTTCATTGCCTGGAACCGTTAAGGGTAGAAGCAAAGTAGTGTCCCCTACTTGTTCTTTACTCAGTTTATTGTGACATCCTTTAATGCCGCGAGTTCCTGTTCTACTTTTTCGTCCCAAGTTAGCTCCTTGTTTAGTCTAAGTTCATCAGTTGTTTGAGACGTGTTTAGTATCGGTTCTTGTTTTGTTTTTAGTTCGTTGTTATTATTTTTGTGTCTGTTTTCCTTGTTTACGACTTTATACGTGTTTTTTCCTGCAACCGTCTTATGCCTTTTCACCATGTTTGAAATGTGTATCTCTTCAACTTCACTTAACATATGTTTTCCTAACACTTGTGGGTCGCATGGCCCACTTCCTGGTCTTCTTATAGCCTTAACTCGCTTGTATTTCGTAATAATTTCTATGTGTTGTATTTGGCCTCTCCCAACTCACTGTGGACTGAAGAGAGTGACCGTAGCTCTTTTATAATCCTTATTTTCAAATATTATTTTATAAAATTTTTTTTAAATATATTAAATTTTGACAAAATTAGATCAGATACTAAAGATTTAAAATTTTAGCGCCTATATTTGTACGCTAAAATTTACGGTTTAAGGGATAGAGGTAAGCCACAGCTAGTGATGCCACCGAATTGATTTTTGAAAAAGGCCTATTTTGTCTTCATTAGAGAAAATTAAAATTTTTTATAAGGAAGAGCAAATAAAATTTATATAGATTTGTTCCTTATAATTTCGTCTATTCAAAAAAAGTATCAAATAATTTCGTCTTTCAAGTAAAATAGGTCAAAAACAATTTCATCTTCAAATTTTAATTTCAGGTTTTAGAACCTGAAATGCTTTCGTCCTCATGTATAGCCACAGCTAGAGATGGGCAAAATGCAGCATTTTAAAAAATTTCATGCAAATGCAGCATTCATGCAGCATGCAAGCATTAATGCAACATGCATCTATGCAAAAATTTTATCTACTATATTTTTGCGAAATAATATGCAGGATGTAATTTTATATTTTGGCCTAAATGTAAAATAAAACAATTCTGCTGCTTTAATGTATTTTTAGGTGCTGAACAAGTTTATTTAGTGCATTAAGTTAGAATTAATTTTGTGAATTATAAGAGTTTATAGAATTTTATTAATAAAATTCTATAAAATCTTATGATTCATAAAATTTTACTAATTAATTCTAACTTTATGCACTAAGTAAACTTGTTTAGCACCAAAAAATACATATAAATATATTTAGGCTCAGACCAGTTTGCAGACTTCAGACCAGCTTGGACCAGACCTAGGAGCACTAGTCTCAGATTAGTTCTTATCTTAAGTGCACCTTATATATTATTTGTCAAATAAAATTTTTTTATGGGCAAAATGCAGCATTTTAAAAAACTTCATGCAGCATGCTGCATTCATGCAAATGCATGCAATCATGCAAAAGTGCCCATCTCTAGCCACAGCCACCTCTGTAGAAATACCAGTACAAAATTTGGGAACTCGGACCACTTACTAGTGGAATCAGAATTTAACTTTAAGCCATTGCATACCAACAGAACACAATGGAGGTTTGATAGAAAAACCTGGGACATTCCAGAATTGAAAATTGGTATAATGAAAGAACTTCAAGAGACCCAAAACATCACCGACTGGGATTTCTGTAAATGTTCAATCCAATCTATAGTAAGAGCCCATAAACCTGGTTCTTCTCCAGAAAGAAACATTCAAAGGCTTATAAAAGACTTTGTAATCTGAACAATAAGATAGCCCAAAACCCTGTCTTAACTGATCTCAAATTGATCATAGAAGACCTTAACCTAAAGCTACAGGAGGAACTGGCATCTCTTTCAGAAAGGTGGCGTATTAGATCGAGTGCCAAGTGGATAGAAGAAGGAGAAAAGTCAACAAAATACTTCTTTGCCCTCTACAAAAAAAAGCACTCTACAACAAGCTGCTCAAAAGTAAAGAACCCTAACGATACAAATGGAACATTCCAGGTACAAACACTTAATTACATCAAGGAATTCTACCAAGAGGTCTACAAAAAAGAAACAATTGATGAGGAAGCGGCCTTTCAACTTACGGAAAACCTGGCACAGGTCTCTTTGGAACAAAATCATGCACTAATCAAACCAATCACAAAGGAGAAAATCCACTAAACAATCGACAAACTTCCAAACAATAAGGCCCCAGGTTCTGATGGTCTTACATATGAATTCTACAAAGATACCAAAGAGGCTGTGGTTCCAATACTAGCCAAACTCTTTAACGAGGTCCTCTCACAAAGCCAAATTCCCAAGTCTTGGAGCAGAAGCTTGGTCACTTTGATCCCCAAGAAGAACAATGATCTTGAGAACATCAACAACTGGAGACCAATCTTGCTTGTCAATACTGATGCGAAGATTTTCATGAAAATACTAGCAAACAGAATTAACCCAATCTGCAATGAAATTATAGGCCCAGCTCAACAGGCATTTATAGCAACAGGTCTATCACAGATTCAGCACTGGATATCCTCACAGTACTGAGAAATCAAAAGGACCAAACGAAGCAGCACTGGCTTCTTTTGCTAGACCAACAGAAGGCATTGACAGGATCAGCCACGATTTCATACATATAGTATTAGAAAGAATGAACTTTGATCGCAACTTTATTAAAGTCGTCAATGTCTTGTTTTCCTCACAAGTTGCACACATAGTTGACTCAGGCCAAATATCAGAACCAAACAGAGTGGAGAGAGGGGTAAGACAAGGAGACCCACTCTCTCCTCTTCTCTACGTTTTGGCTATTAATCCTCTAATAAAGACCATTATTCAGAACATTAGAAGCATCCCGATCAGTGATGCAAACTTCAAAATTGCCGCATATGCAGATGATCTATCAATCGGAATTAGCTCTACCTCAGACTGTCAACACTTCTCAAAATTTTTAAGGACTATAAAAAAGCCTCAAACGCAGTCATCAACAAACATAAATTGATTCTTATACCTTTAACAAACAATGCCAGAAGAGTCGAACTCTCAGAGCAATATAACTTTATAACTCCAACCAATGACCAGGAATACTTTACGTTTCTTGGGTACAGTGTGGACATCAAGTGTAACTCTAGCAAACCCTTTAGAGTGAAATAACAAAAAAAATAAAGTTCAAAATTGAAGAGTTCTCCAAAAGAAACTTGTCATTTAGAGGAAAGATTCTTGCAGCCAAATCACTTCTTATTTCCAAGATCTGGTACCTGGCCTATCTTTTCCCACCGTCAAGAAGACAACTTAAAGAAATCAATTCACTTATAATGAAATGGGTTAAGAACAATTCATGAATGCTCCCACAATACTCAACATTCCAACTTGGGTACGAAAAGAGTGGTCTATCAGCTCCAATTCTCAAGTACATGCTTGATGCAAGAATCCTCTCAATTTGGATTAAGTTGTTGTCTAGCAGCTCTTTATGGGCAAGGACAGAAAGAAAGATAATCACAGCAGAAATTCGTAATAAAAGAAATATTACAATCATGGAGGCACTATCACAAACTCCCTGCAAGACCAAAGGTTGGTCGGAGAGGTGGAGGCCGTACCTAACTGCCTGGAAGAGATTTAAGGTCAGAATCGAAGCAACAGGTGCCTGGCTGTGGGAACCTAGTAATTTCAAAATAGGGGAAATAGATGGTCAACATTTCACAGTTCGCAAGGCCCTAAAAAGCCTATATGAACCATCAGCTCCTCCAAGCAGCACAGATCAAGACCACTTCCAATTTAAATGGATCAAATCCAAATGAAGTCTTAACAAGAAGGAGGACACTTTCTGGTGCCTCATGCACAGAGCCTTACCTCTAGGGTACCGATTAGTGCACGTTGATCCTAATGGCATTGGGGACTGCCCCAATTGTCCCTACCATACACAAACCATTGAACATTTTGCTATAAAATGTCCTCTAAGTAGAATTATTTGGGAAACTGCCTACAAAGTCTTGAAGACATCGGAAGAGGATTCAATTCCCTGAACAAAACTGCAATCTGGTTACACATCATCTGTATCTACAAGATTTGGTGCTGGTATACGCAAGCCAAGTGTGGTGACAATGTTATCACCCAAACGGCAATTGCAAATATAACTAGAATCAAGATAAAATTTGAAATTAACCTTTTACATAGAATTCTTGGCCGTAAAGGCCGCAAAAAGCCAAATAGCGGCAAAAACATTCTTGACTTCATAGAACTTTCTGTATAATTTTGTAACTTAATATGTATATAAATAAAGTACGCTTAGATGTGTTTTGAAAAAAAAAATAGAAGTGACTTCCGGGGTTGACAACAAATGGCTGACCTATAGTTCCTTCAAGCTGCCTATGATCCAAGAAGGTACAGGGCACTAGATGTGGTTGGCTTGCTGGGGTTTGCTGGGAAAAACGGACAATTGGTGGGAGGTATAGATTAGTAAAATTAGATAAAAATAGATAGTGAAATGTAGTCCAACATGTCACAAAACATAAATGAGCGCCAAACGCGCCCCAATAGCCGTTGAGCTGAAGGGTTAAAAAAAAAACACTCCCCTCCATTAGATCTGGTTTTCGAATAGAAATAATATGCCAACACATACTAAACTTTATTTGAAAAGCTTACCAGATTAAAAGTTTCAATGTGGCCTACTTAGACTTTTGGAATTATTCAAATTTTACAAATAAAACCCACGTAGCTAAATATAAAAATAAAACATACAGGGGTACCACAGGTTACCGAATGATTTACTTGTGCTGCACAAGTAAATCATTCAATAACCATAGTACCCCTATAATCGTTCACTATTCCAGCTATTAAGAAAATTCATTATTAAATGCCTGTCACAATTTACTATAAAATGTCAATCATTTTATACTCTTTATCTGCAATTTACCAATTAACTTTTTCATGTCCGCTGCTGTTAGCCAGACCCCAAAATATCGGTCTAATTCTTTTTCTTTTTTGCCATTATTTTTCTTTTCCTTCTTTAATGAAAATTGCTTTCTCTTCTATTTTGTTTTTTCTATTTATCACTTTTTTTTTCTGTTGATTTCAATATTGTTTAGTCTGAAGAAGGATTCTGTAGTGTTGACTAGATTTTGCATACTATTTTTGGAGTTTGCTAACAGGGCAGTGTTGTCTGCGTATGCCAGGCCTGCCACTTGTATTTCTTTTTCTTTTTTCCTTGAGTTAATTCTATTGGCCACTCTAATCTTGCTTTTGCTCCCTGGTTACACTTGTGAAGTTTACATAGTAGAGAGTCAAAGTAAATTCTCCATAAGAGGTTAGAGATCACTTCTCCTTGGTCTATTCCTCATCCTGGGCTAAATCCTTTTGTTAGACCAAACTTTGTGATTATTTTAACTTGTCTATTTGTGAACATATTCATGAGAAATTTTTCTAATTTTCAGGGATTTTAATTTTCTTAATGCTAATTGCAGCCTCTTTAGATCCATGGTATCGAATGCTTTTTTAATGTCTATAAGAATTATTCATACTTCTTTTGTTTTCTTGTTTAACCGCTTCTATTAGAGTGTTCATGATATGAATTGGATCCTGAGTGCATTCTCCTTGTGCTGTATAATAACATCACTTAGTCTTCTTTGGACAATTCTTATGAGTTCTTTTCTTGCTGCTTCTAATAGTATAATTGGCCTAGAATTTTCGAGCTGCAAGTCCCACTTCGCCATTTTTGGGATTGGAAAGATCATCCCAATTTTCCATGTCCTTTTCATTTAGAATTGTGTTTAAGAGATCTAGAAGAAGCTTTGTAGCTCTCTTACCAAGTTTTTTCAGAATTGTATATCCTATGTTAGATAATTCTGGGGTGGAGCTGTTAGAGGTCTTTTGGTGCATTTCTTTCTATTCTCTTTCCTCAATTTGCCAAAGATACCATTGTCCAGTCTTGTTGGATATATACTTGTGAAGTATATTTATCACTCCATCCTTCTTTTTCTTTCTCTGGGGCCTGAGGACTTTCTTTTTCCTATTTTATGGTCTGGTGCAATGAGTATTCTTTCTATTTTTATTTTGTTTCACGGTCTTTCCAGTATGCTATTGAGCATTTTCTTATCTTTCTACCCTATCACCCAAACCTTCTTTCAATGTTCTCTCTTATTCTTTTTTCCTGTTCTGTTTTTTGTTCAGAAATTATTTTCTTTTCTATTACTTTTAACCATCCCTTGAGATCTTCTAACCATTGCTATCTCTGATCTCTTGGATTTCCATATTATTATTTGTATTTATTAGCACGATTTGAGTGTTTAACAGGAGCTGGTCTAGGTCTTCTATTTTCATGTTCAAGTTTGCCTATCCTCTGTGTCCAATTTGTCTTAGTTGTTTAATCCATTTGTATCTTGGGTTCCAAATAATTTGTTTTTCTTTACTAGTGTTTTTAATTTTCTTAAATGACATTGACTTATTTTGCAGCTTGACATATGAGTTCTGCTAGTTGTTCCCACACTTCATTTATCCAGTTTGTTTTTGGCAGACTTATATATTCTATCCCTTTCTTTAATTCTTTTCTCTGAAATTCTTTGATGTATTTCTCCAGAAGCAAAGTAAAGGTTTCCCAATTTTCATTGGTCATTTTGTTGTACCAATAGATTTTTCGGTGGCCAGAGTACTTTTTCCTTTGCTCTGCAAGTGAGTTTGTATAAAGAATGGGGCTTAGCAGTAGTTTTGTATATTAGGTTGTGATTGCTTCCTGTGACAAAGTCCATGGGTCTATATCACTATCTAGTACAAGATCTTTTATTTCAGGGTCTAACCAGATATGGTTGATTTTTGAACAGGATGTGTGATTGGTCCAAGTTGGTTTAAATATTTGTGGATTAATTAGTACATAGGCTTCCGCATAGCCTACTCTTTGCAACTATCTAATCAGAGGGAGTTTACTCCTTTTGCTCTTTACTGCAACTTCTGTTTCTATATCATTTCAGGTAGAACTTGCATTTACTTCACCTCCTATTTCTGCATTGAAGTCATCTTCTATAATTATTTTCATATTTAATTTACTTTTTACTTTTGGCAATGTCCTCCGTTGAATTTTTCTTTGGTGGGAAGTACACTACCCATACAACTAGAATTGTTTTTTTGAATCTAAAACTGCTTTTAGTGCGTATGTATCTTTTACTACCACTTCAGTGAAGCATGGCGGACATTCGATTTGATTGGTTTGAAGATCACTAGGTTACATGATATAAAAAAATTTTTACTATGAAAAACCATATCATCAATTTGCAACTTATAGTTTCGTATAATAAAATTTTTTTAGAACATATTATAGTGTTCTTTAACCCTTTATACAATTTTTTGGAAAAAAGATCAGTATTTTAAAACCTTTATTTAGGAGGCAAATTTAGGCAAGTAATACAGTAATACAAGTAATACAGCATATAACGAATAGGTATTAAACTTTTTTTTTTGCTTTCAAACTCAACGCCTTTTCTTTGACCTAAACAACTAATGATGTGGTAATACAGTCAACTCTTTTTATAACAAACTAATGGTTCTGAAAGAAAAAAAAGTTCATTATAGAAAATTACTATGTTTTCTTAAGAATCTAAAATTTTGGGTTCGTTATATCCAGAATTCGTTATCTCTTAATATATCATGCAGGCAAATTTGCCTGCAAAATCTAATTTTAATGTAATTGATAAAAAGTGAGGTAAGTCAATAACATTATAGTAGAATGTCAATTGTATAAATCATGTTACTGATGATTAACACTAACTCAAATTTATACTTATCGCGCATTACTGTGCTACACATTACATTGATCGAACCTAAAAAATAATTATAAATTATTAAATAAAGTTTAGTGCCTTTTTTTTAAATCCAATTATTCTCATGCTATTGTTTTACAAAAAGGGTTGTTTGCTTTAAATTTTAAAAGCGATTTCTGGGATTATTTATTTATTAACTGCGGTAATGATTTTAAAAAAAATGCCATACGTACATCTTTAAATTTTTAATATTTTCAAGGCCTCACCTTAAAAAAAAAAAAAAAAATTTTAATATTTTATAATAAGAGTTCTTGTCAATTCAAAAGAAAACAATATTGTTTAAATTGACTTGAGCATTATAAATATCTACCCATAGAATCTAAATATCTGAAATTAGATCGATAAAATATATACGCCAACGGGCGTTTTTTATAAAAAGTATTAAATTGGAAATAGATTTATAGCAATTTTTAAATTAAATAGAAATAAATAAATTAAAAAAAGTGTGAACTATTTATTTGAATTCAGTTCTGCTTTAAGTGAAAAGTTTATTACTATGCAAAACTAGGGTTCCACAATTTGATTTGATCTTCAAATATTTGAATCAAATATTTGATCAAATTCAAATTCAAATTTGACTATATTTGATTTGATCAAATTCAAATATGGCCAAATTTGATTTGATTTGACAAATATTTGATTTGATTTGAAAATTACTATTAAAAATTTAAATTCAAATCAAATTCAAATTCAAATATTTGAATCAAATCAAATTCAAATTAGGGTCAATTTGATTTGATCAAATTCAAATTGACCCAATATTTGATTTGATTTGAATTTGAGGAACCCTATGCAAAACAACGAAGATATATATCTTAGTAATACAAATGTATTTGTGGTTGTATATATCTGATATATACATATTACACGTATGTATATGTATATATACGTACATATCAGATATGTATTTTAAATAGGGAATAGAAATTTGTCGCACCCCCTGATTCCGACCAATCAATCACACGATTTTGTAGACAAAAAATTTTAAGTTTTAAAAATTAAAAATTCTACTAGTAAAATGTAAAAATAAATAAGCGATATCAAAGCATATAATGTAAAATTTTATTCTGAACAACTTTTTCTAAGTCATAAAGATAGATTGTCTTAGTAAAAAAAATAACGTTTTATAAGAAAAATCAAAATTTTGATCATTAGCGCATATAAAACTTTTTTTTCTACTAATATAATCTATATTTAAGTTTAAGTATACATGTAAAATTTTATGCTAAATAACTTTTTCTAAGTTAAAACGGTAGATTATTTTAGTAAAAAAAAGTTTTATATGTGCTAAATTTGGAAATTTTTGATTTTTCTTATAAAACGTTTTTTTTACTAAAACAACCTATCTTTATGACTTAGAAAAAGTTGTTCTAAATAAAATTTTACGTTATATGACATGCTATTATATATATGTTTTACACTTTATTAAGTAAAATTTTAAATTTTTAAAAAATAAATTTTTTTGCCTATAAAATCGTGCAATTTGATTGGTCGAAGCAGGGGTGCGACAAATTTATTTTCCCTTTTAAATATAAATATTGAATAAATATAATTTTTTTTATATGGATTAATACTTAAAGTAAAAATTTAGTAATATTTTAAGGGGTCATGCATATTTAAAAAATTTTTTAAATATTAATAACATAATTATTTAATTTTACTAAATAAAAATCGGTCAATTTTAAATTATACTAAATTTTTATAAAATATAATTAATGGTTATAATTTATAGTTTAAAAGCAACATTAAATCTTAATGAATATTATATTGAAAGATTACATAACGTTTTATAATTTTTTTTAAAACTATATATATATAACTTTTTGCAGGCAAATTTGCCTGCACCTATCTGACGCATTAAGAGATATGGAGGTTCGTTATAGTCAGAGTCAACTGTACTTATATTCAGAACATCCCACCTGTCCTTTATTTCGTACTGCCTAATTTATTATTATTAAAGTGCAATAACCTTATTTATTCTAATTACAGTAATATAACACTGCAACTTCATTACATCAAACAATGGAACAATTCGACAAAATACATAGAATTCTGGTAAATATCAATTTTTTAAAGCAAATGCCATGCACGTTTGAGATCTGATAATCTGTTTAGCTGGAAATCTACAAATAGTAGATTTACAGTGGCGCCTGGTACAGTCAACTCTTTCTATAATGAACTAACGGTTCTGGAAGAAAAAAAGTTCATTATAGAAAATTACTATGTTTTTTTAAAAATCAATAGCACTTTCTATACCGAACTACTATTCAATTTTAAAATTTTGGAATCGTTATATCCAGAATTCGTTATATGGAAGTTCGTTATAGTCAGAGTCGACTGTAGTTTTATTTTCATTAGAAATAATTGGTTTGATTAGAAAAAAATGGGCTTAATAATTTCTTGGGGGAGAAGGTAATGTCTTTGACATTGTAGGTGCTCTATTATCAATTTTGCATTATAATATTTAAGAAATAATTATAATTCTCACCCAATTAGCCAGGGTGGCCCCAAAGTGCGAGTCAGTCACTGCCACCACAGTTAAGTTTGAAAGATGTGATCTCGAGTTCCAGAACCCCATATCCAAGAACATAAAAAGATCTTAATTATGTATAATGCTTTTAAATCATAGAGACGAAGCAAATATTTGACGGGTTGAATCATAAAACTTTATTTTGTATAGCCTTATGTAGGGTGTATACCATGATTTGCTTAGTTTTATTTCAAGTTAGATTTACATAAATACAATTTTGAATACAAATTTTTAAACATAATAATTGTTTTAGCTAAGTCAATCTAGCAAGTATGTTTGAAGAACTATGTTAGATTAGTTGATTATACAAGTATTGTCTGGATGATTACCATTCCACACTACTACATTACAAGGGTCTGGTTATAAATATTCGAAGGTCTGATCTTTGGCCAAATTATATTTGATGCCGAGATTATGCTAAATTACTATTTTAGTTGATAATGTTTAAAAATCTGCGAGCAATTCTATTTGCTTAGCAGAAAAAACAGAATAGTGTTGTGGTGAAAAATTATGCATGATTTATCTTGTCTGGGACACCAAATTGGAAGACTAAAAGTAATAAAGAGATAACTGTGTTAGTAGGATTCAAAATCAAATAATAATACAGTATAATAGGGATTTTCAAATTAAGTTTTAATAATCTATTTCAGTTAAAGTATGTGATTCATTTTTGATCAAGTTTCAACAAACACATTTATTGTTAATTACATTTTACTTATGAAAAAAATGAATTACAGAATTAAAATAATCATCTTAATGAGACGATTTTAACAAGCCCAAAATCATCAAAATCCAATTACAGGATCACAAAATGATGTTACCCAACTATTTTGGACATCCCAAATTACATGATAAATATCACATTAGGTATTTACCTCTTTGTCATTATTAAAACCGTGTGATACTATTTGTCATATAGTTTGAGACATCCCAAATAGTTTGGGTAACATCGCTAATATGAGAACCAAAACATCCATTTTGGTTTTTTTCCAAATTCGACTTTTATTTATGAAATGCCTGGTATATAATCACAGATTTGGGAAGCTTTGAAACTTACATTAATGAAAAATGTATATTAGTAAGTGTTTAGCAAATTATGCGACGAAATACACAACGATTATGGTAAAAACGTAACGTAGTTTACCTGTTGTAAAATAGCTTTATGGAAATACCCATTGTCTTGTCTAGTACGGAGTTAAGTGTAACCATCCTATAAATCGCTATAGATCAGCTAGACCTTGAACCTATGTGTTTAAAATAACCACTGTGTTGGGTTTTTTTTATATCTAACAAAAAAAATTTTTTTTTATGTTAGCATCCTTTAGATCTCAGCATATAAAACTTTAACTAATAAAAATACACTTATTCTTCATTTAATTACAAAATAACTGCCTTATTAACGTCAGGGATCAGGGTGGATTCTGAAACTACATATCAAAAATAATGTATATCAGTGTTTTTTTTTTATGTGCTTATAAAAAAATTTTTTTATATAGAAATCTATTTTAAAAAATTCCTTAATACTTCATTGATCAATTACTAAATTTGGGAGACTGTCTATTGTTTACATTTTTTAACCAATCAAATCGAATGTCCGCCATGCTCTTCAGTGATGTGTGTTTGCCATTTTTTTCTTACTAGTAAACCTACTCCTAAACCTTTTCTCTTCTCTATAATGTTTTTCGTCCAAAAACCTCTATAGATCTCCAGTTAACTTCAAAGAAAATTGCTTCTTTCACATTGGTATTTGTTTTTGTTAACCCTATTATGTCTAAATTTTCTTCTGTAACAAAGTCCATAAGTTCTTGTAATTTTGCTTTATTTCCCTTTATCTATAGCTGATGTTACAACTATGGGAGAGACTTGGCTAATGTGAGGTCGAATTAGCTCAGCCATGGATATTATGAAAACCTATTTTTAATTGTTCAAAATTTACATCTAATATTTTGTTTGGCAATGTTTTTTGGCCATTAGGGTGTCTTGCAACCCTTTTACCTGTAATTGACAATGATAGTATGTGCTCTATTGTTTTGAAATTTTCTTACATTTCTGCTAAGATGTTTAAATTTCATTTTCTTTTCCATCTCTACTTGTTTTCCTCTTCTTCTGCCTAGTTCTTCTCTGTTTGATCCAGTTGCAATTCCATTAACAACCTGATTTTGTTTGCCTTTGCTTATATTTTCTAGCCTTTTGACGGGGTTTCTATATGTGTGTATCTGGTTCTCTTTATTGTCGTTTACATTATTGTGATTTGCTTTGTTGTCGTCACTTGGTTGTTGTTTGGTCTTAACCTTTTGAAACGTTCCATCTTTCTTAGCATTGGTTTTCTTTTGTTGTTCTCACAGTTTTCTGTGCTGCTGCTAATAATTATTAAAGATTTTCCCTCCTTCTCTCTGTGTGATTATGCCAGAACAATTTAGTATTGAAGTAGTATATGTTTGCATCTTGGGCATATGCCCTTTTTGCTCTGTTACCATTGCTGTTGTTTAAAATCTGTACTGCTTGAGCTTTGTACTTCTTTAGTTGTCAAAAAAGCAGACTCTCCATAGCTCTTGTTGGTATATTATGTATTATTTCCTATAATTATTTTTTTTTTTCAGTTCAGCAGTATCAAATCTACCTGGTGTTACCATATATGTTTTCTTATGACTTAGGACAATTGACAGTGTTTTCTTAGGGATGTCACTCGTTTTTCTATTTTGGTTGAGATTCGGATATATATTGCTCTAGTTGTAAAGTTCGGTTGCTCTTCAATAAAGTAGGCTTTGCCAAAATATTCCAAGTGTCTTTTGATTTTATACCAGTTAATCTCTTTTGGTATACCACAGATAGTATAGTAGTATTGTGTCTTATTTGTGTTTGTCCAAGTGACCAATCAGTTTTCAGACACATACAGTGCGAGATAGCTTAAGATATCTGATTTTATCAGTTGATTTAAAAATAGTATAACTTGAAAAAAAATTATTAAATTATAATAGTTTAAACTTTGTTATTTTACATATAAAACAAAATTTGGCACTGATCTACATGCATAAGCCAATAAAAATTGATTATTTTTGTGTTACATTATTCTAAATTTGGTGTATCTTAATAAAATAACTTGATGTTTTATAATGTTCTGATCAAATTTGGTGCCTTTTTATTAATAAAATAAAAGGTAGATATTTTTTGTTGTCCAGTACTGTAGGTATAGTTACTAGTATCTTCCTTTGGGCAGTTTCTGGCAATAAATCTGCCTTTTGGGGCTCAGTCTGAGTTGTAATGTTTTCATGCTTTTTGTGTTTCTTCCTCGTGTCTCTTTTTATTTCTTGCTTGTGTATCTAGAGTAATTTTTTCTAGAAGTGCTTTAGTACCGTAATCTGTAGTACCACATTCATTTTTTTTTTTTTTTTTTTTTTTTTTTTTTTTTTTTTT
>QKWP01000561.1:31596-44632 GCA_003550325.1 Gigaspora rosea
ATAGTTGTTCGTAAGATAATTCAGAAATTTGAAGAAGAACTTTTATTATAATTTGTGAGGCTAATTTGGAAGATAAATTAAAAGGTCTAAGATCTTGAATAAGGTAAGAAGGGATTAAGCCTTTAAGTGTAGTTTGAATATAATATGGGGATAGTAAGGCTGGTGATAAATAAAAGGCTGGATGGTGATAAATAGTTTGAATAAGTTGGGATATAGTATTTGGAGGGAGATCTAGATCTGTGGAGTTGATAATATTAGTAATAGCAGTAAGAATAATCTGATTAATATTGTTTGTATTAGGACAGAAAAGCCAGTGGTTAGGAGAATCAGGAGTGTTACATATAAAGCAATTAGTATTTGGAAATAGGTTAGGATAGATTGAATGAAAATGAAAATGTGAAGGTAGTTCGTTTAAGAATAACTTAATTTTAAAGGCTTTAAGGTTACTAAGTTTAAAGTTGGTAATGTTATTCGAAGCTTTTTGGTTATTGTTAAAGTACAGCCAAGTGGAGTTCCAGTCAAAATAATGAGTAAAGTGTGACCATTCATTGGTATGTTGTTGGGAGGACCATAAGGCCATAATATGAGCTTTGCAAATACTTTAATAAATTTTTGTGTAGGTTGTAAGACTTGGGTATTTTCTCAATATAGAGTATGGAAAGAAATATATAAGTTGGTATAGTTAAAATTAAGAAAAGAAATGGAAGTATGTTGATTGGCTAGTTGATCAGCACGATTATTAAAAGGGTTATTAGAATGGGCCTGAACTTTTTGTAAAGTTAGTTGGATATTAAAGGAACCACATTCATTTTCTATTAATATGCTCTTATTAATTTCTATAGTAGTTTTTTCTTTGTTTGTTGAGTCTTTCCGCTTTGGAAATTTCTTTTCTATGCACTACTACTATTGTCAATCTGCATATTATTGATCTAAACTTCTGTTTGTTTGGTGGGTTGAGTGAAATTTACTTCCATCAACGTTTCCTTGGTTTTATCTATGTTATCACTATTCTTGCTGTTTTTACCAACTGCTGTATTTGTTTCCACTGTGAAAGTTTCCATATATATAAGTATTGAAATGCTTTTCCTGTTGTTCATTTGCAATATGTTGGAGTTTATATTGCATTCTGTTAAATATTTCTCCTCTTCAGATATACTTTGCTACTTTGCTATCTTGTTTTTTATACTGCACCCATTCATATATTTGATTTATTTTACAAATTGTGGCTATAAGGTGCGCATCTGTTGTGCCTAGAAATTTTGCTATTTCTCTTTTATTTTGTTGTAAAATAGTTGAATTAAGGGTAGGATCTTTGTTTACATCAGGTCCCTGTAATTTAGGGCTTTTTTGGCCAAAAAAAAAAAGATCTACAATATTATTCAATTAAAAATAGGGTCCCATTAATTTAGGGCTTATAAATCGTGCATAAAGACTCTACCCTTAAGTTCGCTATATAGTGCTGATCTTCTATCATCACTGAAGTTGAAAAAACCTCTAAGCTTTTCTAGATTTGGCATTTTATATATTTGTTTTGTTGTTTTTTTGCTGAAAACGTTTGTTTGTTTGTTTGTTGTTGTGTTTTGTTAGATACACATCTTAGTTTAGTGATTTGCAATTCAGGGTCTAGCCAATTTTCCAAAAAATTTTTTAAAATTTTTCAAAAGTCACATTTTGTTATCTACTTAGTGAAGGACCTCTTCTTTTCCTTTGGTGTTCTAATAAAGTAAGGGTCTTTTAATGGGGCCTCTTCTTTTAGTAATAAGTTTTTATGTGTTTGATAATGTCTAAACTATCCTAGCCAATCTTTGTTTGTTTATTCGATTTTTGTAGCAGAAAGAGTTTTTTTGGGTGCGTATAGTATTACTCTTAAATAATATAGGGGGTGAGTCAGTAGAAAAGGGCCAAATTTTTTCTAAGTAAAGTTTTTTTAACTTTAAACTTAAATATCTTAACAACTATTTTAATAAATTTAATAAATTTTTTTTATTTTAATTCTATATAATTTCAAGATTAAAATAAAATTTTTTTATAAATATTTGTCAAGATCAAGATATTTTAGTTTAAAAATTAAAAAATTTTACTAAAAATGATTTGTCCCTTTTTTACTGACTCACCCCATATAAAGATAATAAAATAGAGTCAAATAAGAATACAGTAATAGTTAGAGAAATATAAGTAATATTGCTAATTAATAATATATTTCGAGGGTAGTAACATCTCTAGTGACAGTAATAATAATTAAAAAATAGTATTTGTCTTGAATATTTAATTTAATTGCTGATTCACATAAGAAGAATAATATGTCATAGATGCAAATTACTATTAAATTTATTATAATTATGAAATCTTTTTTTCTCCATAGCTAACTTTTTTTGAAATTTTGAAATTTTATTTTCTGTAACTATATAAAATTTTAATAAGTGTAGAGGAAAAAAAGATTTCATTCATATCTAAAAAACATAAAATCCTATTATTCATATATAGATTGTGAATTAAGTTTTATTTGTATTAGGTATCGTTATTTGATTAACCAATTATCATAATTTGATTAGTTAATTATCATGGGAAATCACGAGTAAATCTGCCAATTATATAAATGTCTTCCTATAACTTTAAAACCGGGTTGATATATATCCTGTTCGCAATTGATCTTCATATAATTGTATAAAGTAGGTTGAACATGATCTGTAATAAAAATGAAATCATTGCCAACCACCAAAACGGCTTTATATGGTAGATTAATTACAGACTCAGTCTTGGACATTATTTAGTCATTATTACCACAATAAGAGTTAGCAAGAAAACATTAGACAAACATTAGCTGCTATTAATTGACCAAGCAAAAGCCTTTGATAGGATCAATTATACATACCTGAGCAAGGTCCTAAAGAGAATGAATTTTAGCAACACATTTATAAATATGGTAAACAATCTTTTTACAAACCAAGAGGCTCATATTGAGGGAGCAACAAGATCTCAAAATCATTCAAAGTCAGCAGGAGGTATGCCAGGGTGACCCCTTATCATCTCTACTCTATGTGATTGCTTTTGAACTACTGTTAATTCAAGTCAAGAATCAAATCAGGGGCCTACTGCTGGGAAATTCATACTTCAAACTGCGGCTTACACTGATGATCTTACCATTGGGTTGGGCTTGAGCTCGAAAAGCTAACTGAACTCTTACAAACTTACAAAGCTATCTCAAAACTAAGCTGATACCTCTAACGCCAACCACTGAGAGAATAGAACTAAAGGGGAAGGAAGAACTGGTTAAATGTAGGGAGGATGATTCCTGCTAATCTTAGGGCATAAGATAAAAAGAGATGGCTTACCCATAAAAGGTTTCTGGGCTAAAATTTGGCAAAAGAATCCTTTTCTTTAAGGGGAAGATCCTGGTAATAAACTCTCTGATTCTGGCACAAATTTGGTATTCAGCATATATATGCCCTCAAGCAGAAAACAGCTGGCAGAAATAAATGATTAGCAAAGCATATGAGAATCTCAGACTAAAAGCCCAATTCTAAGGGATCTCCTGGACGCCTGGGTATTGGCACTAAGGGAACTAATTGCAAAGGTGTTAAGAAAAAAGAGTGACACCTCGCCCCTGCTAGCCTTGAACTCAAACCCAGTGAAACTTAAAGCTTGGTCAAATGAATGGAAACCATACATTAAAGCATAGGGAAGAGTCAAAGGAAGGATCCTAGCAAGATTCAACTGGCTATGGGAGGAGTCTGAGGTCAAGGTGGATCAATGGATAGGCAAGCAACTAACAACCAAACGAGTTATTGAGATGCTGAGGAACAACACAAAGCAAGGCGCCAGAGACACAGAGAAAGAGAGGAACTATACTCCTACTTGGCTATGTATGAATAGGATTGCAAATCTAAAAATAGACATTATGTGGAGACTGCATCACAGGCTCTCTCGCTGGGATATAGAACCAAGCATTGGAAGGAAACAAGAGGGAGGATTGCCCATAGTGTGAAGGCATAATACTGAGTTGGGAACATTTTTTCTTATGTGCAGAATAAGCAAGAAGATGTAGGAGATAGCTTATAGAAGTCTAAACCTGGAAGAAGGAAACTCACTACCGAATAAATTTTAGCAAACAATATTTACAACTCTCACATGAAAGAAGTAATAGTTTGGCTCCATGTTACAGTCATTTATGAAATTTGGTATATGTTTACAGCACATAAGTGGGCAAAAAGACCTTAATAGTTGACACAGAAACCTCGCAATATGAATTACAGGTTGGCAAATGAAATCAAGATCCTGCAAATAGGACTAGAAAAAGGTTCGAGCCAGCAAAAAGCAAAATTTGCTTGCATTAGAAATAAATGTAGTTTGATGTGCAATGTATTAAATTTTAATTATAAATAAAGAGTGCCAAATGTGCCCCAACAAAAAAAAAATGTTTTGGGTTGAGCTTGGTTCTTATAAATCCATTAGGATTTTTATTTTTGAGGTTGTTGAAGTAGGTTTGTTCAGTTCCTCAGCTGCTAATTCAATTTCTATTTTTTGTGGTATTGCTTGGTATTGGGCTTCACCCTCTGTATTCTTGGGGCATCTTGAATATAAGAATTGTTTGGGCTAAAAATAGGGCTTGTGGTAGGAGTTTTATGAGTATTTGCTCCTTTTTTTTGGAGTTTAGCTAAAGTTTGTTCTGCTTCTTTAAATTTATTCTTTCTGCAGTTGAGGTTAGAGAAACTAATTTTGTTTTCTTCTTATTTAGATGCTCTTTCAAAGTTTTCTATCTTCCTAATTGTACTTTTCTAGTCCAGTAGGATACCAATTTCCAAAGAGAAATTGTCAAATGCCATTAGTTTGAAAAGCATTAAGAACCTAGTAGTATTCCTCTAATGTTTCTATTGAGTTGTATCAATAATGGTCTAAATGCCATTATATAGAGTAATGAAGAGGGGTCTGACTTTGCTAAAAAAAAGTCCTTTTTTCAGAACACACGTAATAACAGTTCCATAGAAACATGTACTGATTATATTTTTGTAGACGAAAACTATAGACATTGTATTTCAGAGGTACTAACTATACATGAGGACGAAAGCATTTCGGGTTCTAAAACCCGAAATTAAAATTTGAAGACGAAATTGTTTTTGACCTATTTTACTTGAAAGATGAAATTATTTAATACTTTTTTTGAATAGACGAAATTATAAGGAACATATCTATATAAATTTTATTTGCTCTTCCTTATAAAAAATTTTAATTTTCTCTAATGAAGACAAAATAGGCCTTTTTCAAAAATCAATTTCGGTGGCATCGCTAGTACTAACCCGGCATGGTAACTTAGACCACCTGTTGCTTAAATATACGTTGAATTTTAAATAACAACAAAAACAAAATGCATGCTAGAGCTTTCAAAAGGAATACCTTAAAAATGATAGGCTTTATCATAAAATAGACTATGACAGTTGTAAAATTAACATTCAGTCCATTACAAAGATATATAAAAAACAAAAATGACCAGAAAACGAGATAGCCAAATTAAATAGGAATCTAACGGTGCTCAAAACACAACAAGCTGAAGCTGAAAGAGGTAGATTCTTACAAAACCAGATAGGAGAGCTTGAAGCAAGGGTAAGAACTGAGGTATCAAGGTTAGCAAAGAAATGGGTCATAAAATCCAAAGCTAAATGGGTGAAAAAGGTGAAAAATCAATGAGATACTTTTTTGTGTGATTCAAAACTAGACAAAGTAAAACATGAGGTAATAAAGATACCAGATCAAAAGATTTAGACACCCTACAATACATAAGAAATTATTATGAAGAGCTCTATAAAAGTGAGAATGTGAACTATGGAGCAATGGAAGAAATAGTAGAAAACCCACCAGAGGTCACCATGGGAATGAATGAACTCCTGCTAAGAGAAATTTCCAAGGAGAAAATAGCTCAAACTATCAAAATATTGTCTGACAACAAATCATCCAGGACTAATAGTTTGACCTATAAATTCTACAAAGGAATGATAGAAATAGTAATGCTAGTACTAGAAAAGGTGTTCAACAGGGTCCTAAAGGATAGCAAGATGCCATGGTCTTGGTATAAAAGCTTGATTACGCTAATACCAAAAAAAGCTGAGAATTTAGAAGAGATACAAAATTGGCGCCTAATTTCAATGGTGAATTGCGACGCAAAGATATTCATAAAGATAATAAATGGCTAAACAACTCAACATAATCTGTAGCAAGCTAATACCGGAGCACTAGCAGAGGTTTATTGCTAACAAATCAATTACTAATGCAGTGCTCAATATAATCATGACAATTAGAAAACCTAGAAACCAGATGGACCCATACTGGATGCTACTAGTCGATCAGGCCAAAGCATTTGATAGGGTAAACCATAAGTTTCTAGAATTTAGGTTAGGCAAGATAAAATTCAATTAGAGAGTGATAGAGTTAGTGCTAAATCTCTTTAGACAACAAAAAGTCCATATCATTAGAAAAAATGAGCTATTGAGCCAATTTAAAGGGGTGTAAAACAAGAAGACCCCTCTCTACCCTCTTATACATCTTAGCTTTTGAACCATTACTGAGACATTAAAAAAAAAAAGATCTCAGGAATCCCCTAGGCAGGCAAAGTATCAAACTAGCGGCATATGCCAATGACTTGTTAATTGGAATAGGTTCAGTCTTGAATTGGAACAATACGGCCCATCTCTTGTAAATTTAAGAAAGTCATGCATTCATATATTAGAAAATTTTTTTCTAGCAAATTAAAAAATTAAAACTTGGCAAAGTGCAAACAGAAAAAATAAAAACCAATTAAATTACACCAAATTATACAAAAATAATATTATGAAAGAAATAATAATCGTTAGAGAAAATAGTCAAAGTACTGTATATGAAAAGGCCTAAGACAAAGTTGGTTCTGTTAACTCCCATAGCAGAAAGAGTAACACTAGAACAGAATACTATAACGATACTAGAATATGAAATACAAAGAGATGGTTCACCAAAGAAAGGATTATGGAACTAAGTCATTAAAAAACTAAAAAGTCAATAGAACAATACAAACTCTTTTAGAAAAAAAATTCTTATAGCCAACTCTCTAATCCTGTTAAAAGTATGGTATGCCGCTTATATATTAACACCAAACAGAAAACAAATCTTTGAACTTAATGACTAAACTCAACCTAGATAAAAAACAAGTGCAAAATGCTCCCAAAATATATATGCTAAGCTCCAGAAAGACTACAAAAAAGGTAGACTTTGGGCCCTGATATTGAAGAACTTATTGGATACCAGACTTTTGATGATCTGAAAAAAACTTTGCACGGGAAGCTCTACTTGAGCAGACTTTAAGAATAGCCCAGGCCTTATAAGAAAAAAAACATAAGCTTCAAAGCTTGGCCTCTAGAATGAAGAGCACATCTGAGGACCTGAAAAAGAATAAAGGGTTGTCTTCAGACCACAAGAAATTGGCTATGGAATTTGAAGGACCCTATGGTAGTGATCTGAAGGAAACCAACTCACTGTAAGAAAGGCAGTTGAAGCATTAAATAATGGGAGCAGGTAAATGCGGAAGACACGGTTTTGATAGAGATACTCAATATGAAGTGGATCTTCACGAAAGAGGTACAATTTAAAAAAACTGGACCAAATAAAAAAATTTTATTTGCAATAAGTTTTAAATACTTGTTACTAGAAAAAAACTCTTTTCGGTTTACAACCGGACTTTATAGATAAACACAATTATTTTACAAAACTTATCAGGTTCTTCAAGAGCTAAGTCCCTTGTACATACAAAACGTAAACATAAGCAAGATAGTATAAAAATATCTGGCGACAAAGCAGTTTATGACAGGAAAATTAAAAAGACAAAAACTTTAGTTACTGAAGAAGAAGACCTAAATGCTATCTGGAGAACATGTTGTTTGAATAAAGAAAATGAGGAGCTATTCCAAACTGTGGTTAAAGACTCAGGTGGCATGGTTAACACCATGAGTAGAAGTGGTTTACAAGAGGATATGATGCTAAACAAAGATGAAAAAGCTGAACAAGCAACGCTAGCAGAAGGAAAAAACAGTTTGTTTACTCAAACAAATAACACGTCTCAAGTCCCGGCAAAACAAACAGTACATGTGTCTAATTTAGACAACAACAGTAAACATGTGGATGAACACGTGAACAACCAATCAAGTGAGGCCAATGGCCAGGTTAAGCCTAGGCAATGGTCAAATCTGTTCTCTAAACTCAAGAGGAGCAAAGCAACCTTTTCAACCTATGCTCCAAGAAAGAGCATCCAGACTAAAAATAAAAATGCATTGATTTTTTAAGTACACAGTTTGGAAAACATCTCCACTACAGATATTGTTGAAGCAATGGTAACTAAAGTTGGAGAAGACCTTATTGCAGTTTTTCACCAAGAACAAAAGATCTCATCTGGAGGTTGTTTTTGCTAATAAAGACAAATAGCAATTCTATGCTGTGGAAGGTATTACAATCTTTAAGCAAACCTTACAGGGTACATTCTAATAAACTCAGATGAAATTTTTTATCAGTCTGACTTCGCAATATGCCTATGGGTAGAAAAGATTTTATTTCAGAACAAATTAAAAAAGCCTTTCAGGATATTGGCAATATCTTTTATAAGGGCACTTCAGTAGGACCCCGAACTATATATAGATAGGTGGCAATTTGCTTTTGCTTATTTTTGACGATTTTTTTGTAGATCTTTTCTATATTTAGAGGTCGTCTAAAGCGGAGACAAATCATGTGATCAACCGCCAATCAAATTATAGAATTTTGATGATCTTCGGCGAAGCAAAAATGAAAGAGAAGCGAAAACCTTGAAAAATACAAAAAACAGCAGTCTAAACCTACCTCGATGTGTTAATCAAAAATGTCGGGAAGACAATTTTGCTTATATATATTTACCTAAAACCTAATCTAACCCTAATATAGGACGACCCTAACCCTAAAGTTAATTGAAAAAAATTATTAAATATGAGTTGTCTCTGCTTTAGACGTCCCCTATATTTAGTAATATTAATGCTTATTTTTGACTGTTTTTCTGTAGATCTTTTCTATTTTTAGAAATATATAACAATTTTTTAAAATTGTTACCGTATATTGCCGAAAATAAGCTACCACCTAAAATAAGCTACCCCCAGTTTTGATCCAAAAACGTCAAAACGCCTTTGACCCGAAAATAAGCTACCCCTTTGTCGCACCAAAAGATATTTAACAAAATTTTTAGTTCCGAAAATAAGCTACCCCACGATCGATAAACGTTGCTACATAGTAAAGTCTAAATTTTACTAAGTAAATCGATCAAAGTCGCATAAGTAACCTTGTTCAGCAAATCAAAATACGTGTATTCTAAAAATTTCATAAAAATTGGAGAACTTTTTGTTATTTGACGTTTAATTTTTACGTTCAACAGTTTTTTTTTACAAAAAAAAAAATCGTTGAACGTAAAAATTAAAAGTCAAATAATAAAAAGTTCTCCAATTTTTATGAAATTTTTAGAGTACGCGTATTTTGATCCGCTGAACAAGGTTACTTATACGACTTTGATCGATTTGCTTAGTAAAATTTAGACTTTACTATATAGCGATTATAATCGATCATTTTATAAGTTACCCCTGATTTTTTTCTGCATGTTTATTTATTGTTTATAACATATTTATTTATTGCCTACAGCATATTTATTTATTGTCTACAGCATATTGATTTATTTATTTTACTTGTTAGAATTTGTGTTCGAAAATAAGCTACCTCTTTGTTGTGCTTTAAATTACTTAAAATAGTAAATAACCCAAAAATAAGCTACCTACGGTTTTTTTTTGTTAAAAATCGGCAAAAAAAGGTAGCTTATTTTCGGCAACATACGGTAGCTGTTTATAGATTGTTCGGGGTCCTACTTCAGTGCTTACAGATTAATGGGTAGTAATTTTTGAAACAACAGATGACTCAGATCTGGTATCACGAATCTCTAGATTTATACACATATGGGACCAGAAAGTTACAACTGACTGGAAAGAAGCCCCAAAATTGTGTTACTTTTGCAATAAAACAGAACATATCAAAAGGAGTGCCAAGAGTATAAGGTGTCAGTTGAACTGCGAGAAATGCAAAAAGAACGTAAATTGCAAAGAACACAAGAACGTAAGCAATTATGAAGCCAGAAACAGTCACTACCAGTATTAAGTATATAAGTAATGTTTTTTATTTAGAAATAATTTATACATCGCATGTGCGATGTTGTCGCACCTGCCGTAGATCATAAAATCAGATGTAACGTAAAATCAAAACAATTAAAATAACCCGTTTTTTCATTGGATAGGGTTAGGGTGAGATATAGATTGTGTGTATGGGCGAGAGAGAGTTTTTATAGTAAAATTTTGCAAGAAATTTTTTTTGTTAGAATCCTAAGAGTAGTTTCATATACTCAATTTTAAGTTACAGACGATTTTTGACAAAATGAACGTTTGTTTTAAATTTTTTGATTGTGTAATGTTATACCTGATCTTGAAATTTGATTGGGAGAGCGACATATAAGGCGCATCGCATGGGGCAATGAATAAATTTACTCTTTATTTATATATTTGTTGATATATTTATTTTTTGTAGACGTTGGCAATTATCTTAGACAATGCAAGCAATAATAATACTGCAATAACTGATATAAGGTGTAGACTTAGTGAACAAAGCATGCTTATCGCAAATGGAAGCTTTTTATATCAACGCTATTGCACCTATATTTTAAATCTAATAGTTGTTGACAGGCTTAAAATGGTGAAGAATTGTTAACAAGATAAACAAATTGTTTAATATCTTTAAGACGATTGTTAGTATTATGAAGTCAACTCTTTTTTTTTTAAATTTCCTAGCACTATTGCTAGAGTGCAATTGGCGCTCATTTATTAATTATATCATTTTTATGTCACCAGACTAGTTATATGTGTGTTAAGTCTGTCATATGACAGCTAGTGATGCCACCGAAATTGATTTTTGAAAAAGGCCTATTTCGTCTTCATTAGAAAAAATTAAAATTTTTTATAAGGAAGAGCAAATAAAATTTATATAGATATGTTCCTTATAATTTCGTCTATTCAAAAAAAGTATCAAATAATTTCGTCTTTCAAGTAAAATAGGTCAAAATCAATTTCGTCTTCAAATTTTAATTTCGGGTTTTAGAACCCGAAATGCTTTCGTCCTCATGTATAATGACAGCCTGGGTCCCTGGCCTCGCAGTGTAGGACCCTGTAGGGTCCGCAGTTTCCTAACACACATGACTCCTAGTCGGCGCTTCAGTTATCATGTTACATATATATTTTTACTATCTAAGGTAACGATTATATTCTAATTTTTTTTAACCGGTTATTAACCGGTTGACCCATTTACAACTGGGGATTTGACCAGAACTGTTCAAGTAATTCAACCAGAATTATGCCAGAAGTATTCATATTTGACCAGAATTTCGTCAGAGGTATGCTTGCTCAACCGGAATTACGCCGGAGGTATTCAAATTGTACAACCAAATTTCTATCAGAGGTTTTATTTTTGTCTTTAACCGAGATCCGCTAAGAAACTTTTATAGTGCTGCAAGTGACGCACTATTTGTGGTTAAGATTTTCCAACTATGGTCCCAGTATTCTGGTTCAAGCTCATCTGTCTTATGACCTCATATAGTTTTTCTTGTCCTCCAGTAGGGCTTGAACCCATTTGGAAAACCACAGGTCGAAGTCAACTCTTTTTAAATCACACCAGTTTCCAATTATCATTTGTTATTATATAAGCACAACAATTCTGCATTTAAATTGATATTGGATTATGTGATAATCAATATCACGATTATTGGCTAAAATGTACCATTGCATGGCATATGTCAACCAATACTAATCATTGCATAACCAATATTAATTAATGAATAGTATAGACCATGCATAATCCATTTTTAATTGTACGATTATTTTTGTTCATTGGTTTATAGTATTGAGATTGTTTTTTAAACATAAAACAACACAATGATAGAAAAGTAAATTAAGGAATTTGATGATCGTATTAAAAAAATTTCAACTTAAGCTACAGAATACAAAAATGTAGATGAAAATATAGTTGAATAGCTACCAAATGAATCAAATAGCCGCAGAATATAAAAATATAATCAAATAGATTCTTTTTATAGATTAGTCAAAAATTGGTAGTAGATTTTTATCATATTTAAAACTCCAAATGAAATAGTTATTGAATCTTAGTTAAACAAATTATTTGTATCTGTATATAGTATAAGTTCCTTGGTATATTCAAAAGAATTGAATTATTTAATATCAGAAGGCTCCTTTAATATATTGTAGTATAGTTATCAACGGCATATGTATTATTAGGAACAAATATGAGGTAGTATATTTGATATGGTTTAAAGAGAGTTGACTTACTTACACAATAGATTAATATGATAGGTTTGAGATTGTGTGAAATAGATATATGGTTCAGAACGTCGAGAGCAAACTTTTAAGGATCTAATTATTGGGTGCTGTAATGAACTTATTTCGAAGTAGTGACCAACCCTCGACATAATTACCCATTGGAATTCGATATATCTTATACTGGCATCTACTATCCTTTATAAGAATATATTTGAACGTTTGTCATTACGAAATACTAGCTTTGATTTAGTTGTACTTTCAGATGAAGATTGGGAAAGAGCGGAAAGTCTATATAGCTTTTTAAAACCGTTTCATGAAAGTAAATATTTACTATTAACTAGGAACCGGGAACTGGTGTGAGTCTGGAGCGTTAAAATTTATAATTTATATTGTAAAGTTGAAACTAAAAACTTAAATAATTTTATTAGTTTTTTTTTAATTTTATTAAGTTTCTTTTATTTTTTAATTTTTTTTATCATTTTTATTATTAATATAATTATTTATTTATTATTTATTTATTATTTTTTTTATTTTTTTTATTTATTTTTTTTTATTTATTATTTTTTTTTATTTTTTTTATTTTTTATTTTTTTTTTATGTTTTTTTTTTATTTTTTAATTTTTAAAAATTTTTTTTTA
>QKWP01000561.1:44802-66303 GCA_003550325.1 Gigaspora rosea
TTTTTTTTTATTGCATAACGAATTTTATTTTTTTTTATTTTTTAATTTATTTTTAATTTTAAAAAATGCGTTTTCTTTTATTTATTTATTTTTTTTATTTTTTAAAATTAATTTTTTTTTTTTTATATTTTTTTATTTATTTTATTTTAAAAATAATTAAAAAAAACCGAAAAAAATAAATATACAAAAAATAAAAAAAAATTAAAAAAAAAAATTAAAAAAATAAATACATAAAATAAATAAAAAAAAAAGATAGAAAATAAAAACAAAAAATAAATAAAAAACTATTAAAAAATTTTAAAAAAAAAGTTTAAAAAAATATTAAAAAAATTTAAAAAAAAATACAAAAAAAAAAGATATAGCAGTACATATATACATACTGTACATAGTTTTGCAAGTGTTAGCATACATTTGTACTCTAATAAACATGGTACCAAACGTGGCTAATAATTCGAATATGGTTTTATTAAATAATCATTTGCTCCTTTATCCAAATCTGAAAAACAATATATTGAAAAGAGATTAAAAAAAGAAATAAAAATGACTTATACTTTAATTGTATTTAAATTACCTCGAATTTTAGAAGTTTCAGAAACTTTTGCAGATAATAATATTACAGCAATTAATTGAGTTTTTACATCGGATCTTAACACATTTAATAACTTATATCTGTATCATGATATCTATATATTAAGTTCAAATTATATTGCGATAATTAATTAATTATTAATAAATTACATTATCAGACACGTCCTATGTGATCACTGGATTCTTTATAACTTATTCGGTCATCTTCTAATACAATATACAAAATTCACTTACCTCTTACGAGGTGAGTGAATATTTGCATATTTGTATTAGGAGGTGGTCGAATAAGTTTTATGGAAACCATTCAGTGCTTACGTCGGATAACAAAGTTATTAGTCGAATCTTTAGTAGATGAATAATCAGTTATCATCTACGACACGACTGATAACCAGTACTTATTAATTACTTGCCACTAAGTATTAAATCAGGTAACTTTTTAACTGTTTTTAAGGTTCGAATAGCATTTTGGCCATCACAGGGACGATATACGTCAAATTCATTTAAAAGGTCTGCCAAATAATCTCTATAGAATATATTCAATAATATAAAATAAAAATGTGCACAAATATGGAGCTTTTTGACGTAATAACGAAATATATTACCTCGTGTCTTTATTATTATCAACAATCAATACTTTACCTTTATATTTTCTATCGTTTTCTGATATTTCATCAGCTTCGATATTCATATTATTAAGTTCCTTATTATTACTTTTATTATCTTTCATCTTTGAGAACTTTCTTCTAAATAAAGTTGTCGATTAGTGTAATTCCCGATCATGATTTATTTGATTTTTTCCATTTTATTAGATCTATTAATAAGTGTTCACATCCTGTTGGAAACCAACATTTAAATGTCGTTCCTTGATTTACTACAGAAGTTACAGTGATATCTCCACCGTGAAGTGTAATAAGTTCTTTGACTAGAGCAAGTCCTATTCCAGTATCTTCATGACTATGTGAACCCTTGAGATTCTACTTGATAAAAACGTTGAAATATATTTGGAAAGGCGGTTTCCGGAATACCAATTCCTAAATAAAAAAAAAGTCAATCCAGTTGTAGTTATAATGACAGTATATATTAGTATAAACAGATTCAAGGTTTTATTTGCAAGATTAGTAAATATTATTAACCTGTATCAGACACTTCAAGGACTACCATCTTTTTTTTCTCGTTCATGTAATCAAGATATAACGAATAGTTATTTGCCGATATGTAATTGATTTGAATATGGTTAAACATACATTCTCTTGAAACATAATCGTTAAAGTGAACGAATTAAACTTCATCGTCCGTAATATAAAAAAATGTTTTGCGCAGAAATAGTGATTATCATGATTAATAAATTGATAATCCAATACGTATAAATTAGTTACCCGAGTAATTGATTCAAATCGGCCCACGATACAAACGCGTAAAATCTGTGTTGTCATTGCACTAAATGTGCAAATATAGGCACGCGGCGTTACATCCGAAAAATGCAACAATTACGTTTTTGATATTTTTAATTATAATGCATCAAAAACGTAATTTCGGTCATCAAAGGGCGTAAAAGTATGAGTCTGTCGCTACGCTCTAGACAATTATTGTATATTTTGTATGAATATGGCTTTCAATTAATCTTGTATTTTAATGCAGTTACTAATCTTATATCAAAAAGCATCTATTTTACTGCAAATTTTCTCCTTCAATTATTAAAAATTAGGGTACACTTCGAACAGAATTCTACCAATTCAGATTTTTTTCTTTATCGAATGTCTGAACCAATGCAATCAAAATTTGATAAATACTGGGTGGATACAAGAGATACATACTGCATTGCATCAATGTTAGATCCCTGCTACAAAATGTCATTGCTAATTTATATGTATAAACAAATCACATACCGAAGCTGAAAAAAAATTAACTTTGATTAAATCGAGATAATCTTATTTTACTTCGCGAACATTTCACTTAGCCAATATCAAATAGGTTAGTAGGGTTAGGGTTAGGGTTAGTTTAGTATTTTATTAGTTGTGTAATGTCGCTAAGTTCACAGATCCTACATATTGTTTTTATTATTGTTTCAAATTTAGTATATTAATCTATTATTACTATATTATAGAGCTATAACGATTTACAATTCAATATACCTAAAATTATATTAGACACTAAAAGTAACAAAAAAAAAATACAAAAACTAACTCTTAACAACTTTTTGTTTTCTTATCATTTTAATTACAAGACTATTTTGGTTGTTAAAATAATGCCTTTGAAAAAAAAAGCCAATTTACAAACTTACTTAGCTATATACTAGTATGCTAGTAACAAACATGCATAAAATTTTCTGGGAATGGGAATTATATGGGATTAAATCCACTAACTGCTAGGAAAGCAAAGGACCAACAAAATCTGATATAAATAATTTGTGTAATGATCTACATTCAATTGTATCACAATAACCAATCAAAAGGACTTTCTATTATGCTTGTGATATATTTATATACATATATATGATCGACAATCAACAGGTGATATAAACGAAGTGACCCATATAGTGAATTCTCTAACCAAAAAAAGTTGGTTCAGAATCCGCAAAAATTTATCGATATATCTATAAAATTAAGTCCCGCTAAAGCACAGGAGACAAATCAATTTATGTGTACCAAATTTCATGTGTGATTCACTTGGCCAAATTCTGTAATATACGTTAAAAAAAAAACATCACTCAAATCTACGTCATACCCAGGGCCGATGATTTTCTCCGTCCGTGACAAATTCAAGTTCTGCAAAATTTCCATGCATTAAAATTCATAATTTCTGCGTGAATTCAGCGTTGTCATTTATAAATTCTGTGTTGGCTATATAGAAATCTTGAATATTCTGCAATCAATTTGTCGTTAGTTTTCGGCTTATTTACAAAAATTTTCTCCCGACCACGCTCGTATTTCAGGTTTATTTATTATTTTCTACATCGGAATTTTTCGGAAGTTATATTTTTAGAACCTTATATGATACTTATAAAAAAAAAACCAAATTTATAAATCCCTACTTTCTGCGATAATTCCGCGCTATTCTTGATACATTCCGTGTTTACCGTGATTTCTGCGGCATTCCGTGAAATGCACAAAATCATCGGCCCTGGTCATACCGGATCCGTTAGACTTTATTCACGTGATAATTCTTCCAAATTGCCATATTATTCTGTGTAACCAGGTACAATCATGTGATATATAAATATTCTTTTTATTAGTGTTAATCTGCAAACCTGAGTTCGATACTCGCAGTGTGCCAATGATGACAATATTTATAATCGCTGCGTTCTTTCTGAACACATATGATGGTTTAAAGAAAGTCTGAGGCGGCTTTTTTTTTTATTTTCAGAAAAATTTAAATAAATTAAGTAAATTGGGATAAATGCTTATAACGATAAGAAATACAGTACAAATAAGATAAGTAAAATTTTGATCAACTAAATGATAATTTTTATAAATTATGTCGACACAAAACATTAAGTCATTTTGTCAATTTCTACCAATAAACCCAAATCTAGAAATTTCTTTCAGAAAAATCAAAAGCTGCAAGATCGTGAAAGTCATCCAAGTTGTTAAATAATCCATTTCTCGCGCTATTACATAATGTAATTTCATAATTTTTTAAAGGATCATTATTCTTCAATCGGCGATGGTGTTTATGTATGTAAATCATCTAATATAATATTGTCTTTTCGTAGACAAGTATTTTTCAAAACGTGATAATTTGGTATATATAGCAACTTTTGTGTTAACCTTATTTAAAATCGAATCTACTGGGTCAGGTATATTATCGGAATCTGAAGATACGGTATCGACTATTTCTTTGTCATTGGAGGTAATAGTAAAATACTTTATTAACAAAGGTGACGTTACAGATTGTTCATCTGCATCATTATCTGTTGTTTTTATTTTTTAATTTGTCACACGTAGCAACATTCGCATTCGAGAATAGAATGATGAAACTTTGACGAAGACGATTGTAGTAGTGATCACATCGATAAATCATTTATTCATTTATCTATCAGATATCCGATACATGATAGACTATTGTTTAAAATCAGTGTTGGTCAAATCACCAGTCAACCAAAATTTGCTGGTCAAAAATTGGGCAAATGGTCTGGTCAAATTGGTAGTAGTCTATTAAATAAATACTATACTATATATAACTCTATATAATATGTAATTATATAATATTATAATATATATATATATATATATGTATACAGTACTATATATTTAAATATTATTCGACCAATTTTGACCAATACTCCACCACTTTGACCAAGCTTGACCAAGTTTGATCATTGACTGGTCCATACCAACACTGGTTAAAATAGATTAATAGATGGATAACCGAATAATTTGATAAATTATTCGGATTCGTATTACAAGTTCTAAGGTATATAATCAACAAAATAAATTAAAGAAATTCTATTTTTATCTGTGTGAGAATAAGATTTATCTAATTTATATTGTTGATTACCTTAGAACTTTGTAATCCCTATTGCATTAGATAATTTGGTTGAGATATTCGATATAATAAGATAGATATCCAGATATAACAATGCGGATTAATTCGGATTGGACCTTTAGACGATTGCAAATTAATAATTCAGAATTTATTTGTTTACCAAACAGATCAAAGTTATCGTGGTTTGTAAAATCTGTAGATCATCAAAAAAAAGAAATCATCCGATTTTTAGTTGATCTCTGATTTCTTAAAATTACGATATGACAATTTCATCAAATTCATATCTAGATATTCCTAGATATTCGGTGTAGTTTTAACCGCCAATTATACGTATTTCTAATCTTTAATCATGATGCAATAATTGCATATTCATATTCAACAATTAGTAATTTTTATTTGCCGATTTTTTTTTAGGGAACAGGTATTTCCACACCCAATTTTGGAGTTTCCACACCCTTGTAAGTTATAAATTATTATTATGAAATTATGATAATACCACAATGTAAGATCCAAATACTCAACTCAAAAATTGATTAATACTATATTTTCGCGAAATAACGCCCATCTGCGCGATATTTTGATTATATGCGCGGTATTTGGAATACGCGCATGGGCGTTATTTTGAGGCAAAAAAATAAAATTTATCTTAAACCTGCCTGATATATCAAATCATTTGTTGAAACCCTAATGTGGATGCGCGTCATTTCGGGGCGCGCATGGGCGTTATTTTGAAACCATATCTATTTTTAGGGGACAAGATTTTCTTAATAACGCCCATACTTGTTATTTCGCGAAAATATAACACTTCGTTTTTGCTACGTATAACAGATAATACACTTTATGTAATACGCATGTGATCAAAAGCTGTGGAAATACCAAAATTGGGTACGGAAAATACTTGTTCCCTTTTTTTAATATAAATTAGAAATTTTTTAAATTAAAAGTTATTTGCCAAAAATTTATATAGTATTCAATAATATTCTATAATATTAAATAATCGTATGTAATCAATTTAGCCCATCATTAGTCAAATTTCATTTGCTATTTTTAAATTTCTCTTGTTGATTCAAGCAATGCAGAGGAAAAAAAGATCAGAGTTGTGGTGATCAAATGGCGGTTGATTATATAAGATAGGATCGTTAAAGTAATAAAACGATAAAGATAAATAAACATTTCCATTTCGAATACCATTTTTTGTAAAATGTTAATGAAATTATGTGTTGAAAGATGCATTTATTAGATTTGCTACGTAAAAGGAATTGCATAATGATGCACCTATATTTAAACTTATTCAACATTGAAAGCGGATATCTGTGCGATATTATTGACACTGTATGCCATCACAGATCATACGATTTTACTTACCAGGTACGTACGTACAGCACGTACGTACTCTGTGCGTACGTACATCACCAAGTAAATCGGGTTAGGGCGAAATCCGGTTTTTTTATTATATTGTATAAAAAGGAATTCACCCTCACGTGATGATAATAGCAGCGGGTTAAAAACTGCTTTAAAAACACTGTTCAAAATACACTCACTGTTCGGCCAATCAATTAGTGAAATATATATAGCAAAAAAACGTGATTTTGCACGTGGTACTTTATTTTCATAAAAAAAAGTGAGTTCTAATCAAACAACAAAAAATCAATTCATAATTCATAAATTTTTTTTTTTTCTTTGCATTATCTGAATTAAATTGAAATTTGCTGAATAAACAGCGCGAATANAAAAAAAAAAAAAAAAAAAAAAAAAAAAAAAAAAAAAAAAAAAAAAAAAAAAAAAGAAAGAGTCGACCGATTTGCTAAACGATTTGGAATAGACCGTTGTCTTCGTCATCGAACAGAGAATTTTGCCTTTGAAATGGATTGAACGAATTAACGCCAACCCGCCGTTTCTTCGTAATGCCAAAAACGAAAATTTAAATAAATTTCCTCAAACTTAATCACATGAGAGACAATTGATAACATCCGACTAGCAGTATATTATCTCTTGTTGTGTGTGTATGCATTTCGGTATGAGGTGGCTTGCTTATGATGGAACTCATGAATTATCGTTACAATATTTCGTTACAATATTTTCATAATTTTATTCCAACAATCCTTTTATACTAAAGAACAAATAAATAAAAAACAAATAAATAAAAGTTATATAACAAAAAAATAAAACAAAAGCAAATTGAAATGCTCACAGAGATAAAATAAATCATATGGTATTTTGATCATTGACCTCCATAATCCCAGAATTAGTGGGAAAAATACGAAAAAGGAGGCATAACGATAAATCGAAAATTTTCAAATAATGGAAACCGTTGTTCGAAAATTCCTTGGCGAGGAATTTTAAGTGATATGAATCCAAAATGCATTTATATATACTGGAATTTCAGTTGACTTTATCTTTTAATCTTGACGCCATTTGTGCACCATCATCGGTACAAACATTTATATAAATATATCATATAATGTAGATTAAATTATTGACGCGTCAGCTTTTTAATTAGTGGGTTTTACCATAAGAAGATATAAGCAAACTAGTATTGAAAGATCTTGTGTACGTGACACAATAAAGACTATGAACTTTTCTTAGGACAGGTAATTAATATACTACTTCTAAATAGATTCATTCTTTACGCCATTGTTAAAACTTCGGGTTTCGGAAAAATAATATTAATTACAAGGTATTTAATGCCAACTAATCAGGAGGCCCAAAAAATCAGCTTGTCGATACGATAATGCGCTTAATTTGATATCCAATAAAAAATTTTCAATTATTAGGATGGGTATAGAGTTTTTTTTTTATTATTTATTTTTTTATTTTTATTTTTTTAATAATAATACAAACTGCAAATAAATTAGAGTATGAAGACAATTAAAATACGTCAACAAAAATATTCACGTTTTCTTTTTTCTAAGAAGAACTTGCTAAAAGATAATAAGGACAATAAGTACCAATTAGAGTATTTGTTATCTGTAACAGCTAATTAGCCAACAGAATAGAATAATTTCAAGCACTAAAACGGCGAAAAAAATATTTACTATAAAAAAAAAAAAGAAGTTCTTTCAAAATTGACATAGAGTAATTGTACCCAAATATTTGTTTTATCACGTTTAGATAATATTTATACGTATGATGTGGGGTTGAATTATTTAAAGGAACGATCTTTTTTTTCTTGCAACTATTTGTAATAGGTGTACAAGTAAAGTAATTGTGAAACACGTGCAAGGATATTGTTTATCGGTAAGTTAAAGGCTTTAATATACCGATACCATAATTCGCAGAAATTCAACGTATGGTAAAATGATTACTCCATACTCCTGAATGTCCTGAATGTTAGTTCGATACAAAAAAGTAAGTCACACAAAATTGTGACTTTGTTTTCTGTTTACACAATTAACGCCTTCCTTCAAAGAGAATCTTACGATTATCAATAAAACTTAATTGTACGTGCGTGCGAGTTTGACCCGGGTCTGTCCATTTCCACCAATCTTAAAACCTATAATTAGACCCGTGGGTCTCTTGTATGCGGGTGGGTCTGATAATTTGGGGGTTTATTCTATCTTTTGTTTTTTCCTATTTGTATACCCCGGGTCTTTTTACTTCCTCACGAGCACATAACAAGTGTTATATTCCTGTTTCATCTTGTTTTCTTGTACCGACTAAAAATTTTTTTGTATATGGTTCTATTTAGAAATTGTGGCATGATTGGTTACGAGTTGTTTGGCAAAAAAATTTAAAGTTTTGATTAACGATTAAATGAGTGATTTAATGCTATGCTGATCAATTCTGTCAATGCGTTGTTTCACATTTTCGACACTGTGAATTAAGTGTACCATACGCCATTTTCTTTTTTTTTTTTATTGAAAAAAAACTTTTTATCATTAAAGCATTGAATGATCTCATACCATGAAATACTTGCATTAACCAATAAATAGATACATTAAATACAACATAGTAATGCGCATTTATTGATGTACTATGCAAACTACACGATTGGTGTTTTTCTGTGAAAATAAAGATTATTTGAGATCGCATCACATGGTATCAACATGGTATCAACTTTCATTATCCCTTAACATTTCGTAATCAAATCGAAAACGCGCTCGTAATTCAATTTTTTTTTTTTTTTTAGTCACACTTTTAAAATTTATAATTTATATTTTGCTTTCTTATAAATATCGCATTATAAATATATTACCAGATAGAATTGTTTTTTTTTTTTTTTTTTGCTTGGCTTAATGCTATTACATTCATAAATAAAATCTTAATCCTCAATTATTTAACAATTTAAATTCCTGTTGAATTACATTACACATCCCTTAACCATATTCAAACTTCTTTTCGTTCTCAAACTCATTAAGATTCATGGGTAAAAGTTTATCAAAACCTTCTTTTAAAAAATTCCCTTTCTTATTGCTATTCGCCAGTTCATCTTACTTTACATACTCTTTTCCGTTCAACCATTGCTAAACATGCTAAACAACACTTATACATTTACAGGTTTAGTTACATTATTTGGGGCTTATCCTACTTTGACTTGTTTCGATTTTTTGTAAATGATTATTATGACATATTGAGAATTGGTCGGTTCTTGCCGGCTCTTGAAACATGGAAACAATATGCATATTGTCTTGATTAATGAATTTCGAGAAATGTCATCTTCTATTTACTTTTTAAGCCACTGGTCAGGGTTACGGTTGCAAAAGATAGTGAATCTTGTCCAAATCAAATTTTTACAGGAGTGGTGTCATTTCCGATAATATTATAATATTAACTAATTTATATGATTAATTCTCTCTATTATTTTGTTTGTGAGGTACAGGGCTTTAATTTGGGATTGATAAAAGTTGTAAAATGTTAACTTGGCGCTTTTACTTAGTCTCCATTCAATTGTAAAATATACAATACATTAACCCGTGCTAGAAAGTAGTTCACATGATTTGTATTCAAATTAAATTGTCAACAAACACTATACAATTTAGTAATGTGGTTAGTTGTTTTAGTTGTTTGGAATATCCGTTTAGTGACACTAAATGCACTATTGTAACGCAGATCACAAAATAAACAATGGTCGCTTCTAAAAAGTTTTTTTCAGATGCTATAGTTTGAAAGGCATTTTTTTATCATTAGAAGCTAAATAAAGTTGTAGAATCTTAAGTTTTTAAATGTTACTACAGTCCTTGTTATTTGTATCTCAGTAATACTGTAGTATCGGTGACAATATTTTTTTATTTAACCAGACTTTAATATTAGATAACATTTATACGTATAATAAAGATATATAGATATATCTATTGATTCTATTTTGGCTATTAGATAATTTGATTCGAACTTCTTTATTTACAAAGGAAGCATTTTTATTTGCTTAACTAATTTAGTTTTAATAGAAATTGTAACTAATTTCTACGAAAAAAAAATAATTAAATTAGTTACCGAAACCAGTCATAATTTTTGTGAGCTGATATTTCCACGCCCTTTTTTGCCACGTAGATCACTTATTTTTAAAACTTTTCTTAATAAAAATACTTTAAAAATCACCCAATGAAATTCAATAAACTTTTTTTTTTATTTGAATTCTAAGAATCCAAATAAAAAAATAAGAAAAAAAGGTTATCGAATTTCATTGGGTGGTTGTTTAGATATCTTCGATAAAAGGTTTAAAATTTTAAATTATATAGTAACTTTCTGATTTTGATTACCGTATAAACGCGAAATAACGCCCATCTGCGCGTTATTTCGAGTACGCCCATGTGCGTTATTTCAAATAAGGGTTGATTTTTTGAACCGTACCCTCCTTAACTTGAAAAAAATGCTCGGAAGCTAGGTTGGTACTAATTAAACCTCTTTTTGAGCTCTAATAAAAATCGTCTTAATGCGAAGAACAACTTTTGTTAGAGCCCGAAAGTAGGTTTATTTAGTGCCAAATCTAGCTCCGGAGCATTTTTTTTTCATTTACTTTTTATATAAGGGTACATTGAGATGCGCGTTAATTCGGGACGCCCATGGGCGCTAACTCAAGACCACATGTGCTATTTTAGGGGGTTCTGATTTTCGAATAACGCCCACGAGCGTTATTTCGCGTTTATACATTAAAGGTACAGCATTTTGATAACTATCTGATAAAATTTGATAAACTTTTTTTTGTAAATTAATAGTTTAAATTAAAAAAAAATTTTATTGAATTTTATTAAATAGTTGAAATATCTTTAAAAGTTTTAAAAATAAACAATTTATATAAAGTATAAAAGTATTAGCTTATTAATTTTTTTTTATTAATATATATAGAATATTTAGATTTTTAAATCTAATTTTTTTTAAAAAAATTATATACAATAAGAGTACAAACTAGCTATATATATAATTTTGATAGTTTATTTAAATAATTTATTGTATTTAGAGGTTTTTGTACTAGCTATTATATATAATCTATTATTTGAACTTTTCCTTACTAATTATTTTAAGATTTTTACACAGGGTGTATGGTACACGGGTATTAATTTTATTAATTCTGTGATTGCAATTTGTGTAACATGCCAATCAATCAAATTTCTAAGAACGAAAAATTAAGCCCTTTTCTTATGGTTATGGTAAGGGTGAATTTGGAATTGGGGTAAGGTATAGTTATACCAAAATTTCACAAGGAATTTTTTTTGTTAGAAGCCAAAAAGAGATTTCATAATCGAAATTTTGGGATATTGGCTGGTTTTATGCGCCTCGTGTTCAAACTCCCCATGTACAAATAGTAATTGTCTTATTTTAAATATAAAAATATTTATACTATATTTATATATAAATTGATTTATCTTTTTTTTTTAGATGAGGCCTTGCTCGTATTCTTATTAGTAATTTAATAAGTTACTACAGGGAGTACACCGTTTAACAAATTACATGCAAGAATTGGAACTCAGACTAGTTTATCTGTGACCTAAACCTACTAGAGTGATCAAGACTCACCTAGTTTAGAATAAATTGATTTATATTATATAATTAAATTTAATTTTAAAAAGAGATATAATCAAAATAACTAGTAGTAATTATTTTATTTCTAAATATTTTTAAAATTAGAGTATAGTTGGTTTTATATAAAAAAGAAAACAGAAATTAGCTAATTTTTTAGAGAAGTGGGCTTATAATTCAATTAGATCATATATTGTTATAATTGAATTTATTAACTAATATTTTACAGATAATATAAAATGCACCTATGGTGTTTTACACTATAGATAAATTAGATTTGCAAATCCATGTAACAAAAACAAAAAATAAATTTTTATAAAACAAAAAATAAATTTTTATAAAACAAAAAATAAATTTTCATTACCTTAGAGTTAGAGTAAAACCTGGGATTTTATTGGGACATTAGTATATACAAAATTTAGCAAAAAAATTTTTTTATTAGAGTCCCAAAGGTGGTTTTATAAGCAAACTTTTGAGATATAAATGTTTTTTTAAAAAATAAACAAAAAAACTGAAATTTTATGTTACATCTGATCTTAAATTTTGATTGGCTATTCTAATAGTTTTGTATAACATAGTGTAAAATACCATAGATGCATTTTAGTAAGCCCGATATTTTAATTGATAATCTGGATAAGATCTGCAGAATTACTATATTGGGACAATAGTAAATTTTGGGATAAGTACAATATAAACTTTTATTATATACTAAAATCTTACAACTACCACTATGGTAAGTGATTTTTTATTAAGTTAATAGCTCAAGTCAATTAATTGAAAGTTGTAGAGCTCACTAAGACGCATCTAATAGTAGTTAGATCATTTAAATTGGCCCAGTGTATGCAGAACCTCTGAATATATACAAAAAACTTTTGTCATATACTCAAACTAAATTTTTGTTCATATGTGTACAAAAATGAGCTTTTTGATAGCAAATTTGCTTGACCTTTGACATACACTTAATTAATATTATTAAAAAAAGATAGGTGTACACTTACTAATTATATTGAATTGTTATATCATACAGTATATAAGAAAGGTTATACTAATTTCTTCACCAATTTTTGTTATTGGCCAATCAGGATGCAAGTTCAGGTATAATATATTAATCAAAACAACAATTGCTTTTTTTGAAAAAATCACACTTATCACAAAACTTTGTCTAAGAAATCATTTTTTGTACACTAATAAAAAGTTCCTTGCAAAATTTTAGTATAATGTTATCTACTAACTCTAAACCTAAGGGGAGTAACAAAAATCAGGTGATTTTTTAGGGGGGGAGGGGGGTAAAAAAAGTTGAAATTATATATAAGAACCTGACTATTTATATATTGAGGAAGAGGGAGGGGGGTAGACCTCTGATAAAAAATAATCAGGTGATTAATGACACTGCCCTAACTCTAACAAAAATGATGTTATATTTTATTTAGAAGGTAATATATAAATAGCATAAATAATTTCAGACAGTAGACGATAAAAAAAAATTAGTAAATTCTATAAGAGAATATATATTCTGAAAAGTTCTGAATAAAAAATAAATAAATGTAAATTACAAGCAAGATTAGAATGAAACTTTGAGAAAATATTTAAAAAAATTCCAAAAAGCAAACTTAAATATTTAAATCTTTATTGTATATTAGCTTAATAATAAATTTTGCTTTATTGTATACTTTATTAAAGTATAAAAAACTTATATTAAACTTTTGTTGTACACAGTGTTCGAAATTTTAAACTCAAACACTGTTTTTATGAGAACAGCATAATAGCTATGAGTGTTCTCAACCTATTGTTTATGTTCTCATTTTTGCTCACTAAAAAAAAAAAAAANTCATATACTATAAATATATTAAAATATATGTACCTTTTTTTACTCGATATTATAATAACTAATGAACTAATATTCTAATATTACCTATAAAAGCATAAATAGTATTAGTTAAATATCTAAATATGAAAATATATTAGAGCATATCTTTTATCCATGCTATAGTAATTACATATAAGTTCAACTAAATAATTTTGATCATAAATTATTATAATTAGACATATTTATTTATTTCAATTTGATATAATAATATTATGTAGTTACTAATTACTATAAGAACATTATTTTTATTTTACTGTTCTCAAAAAAATTTTAATAGAGAACAGTAAAAAATTTTTACTGTACACAAATTTAAAACAGTATTCTCATAAGAACTCTAAGAACACAAATTTTGAACACTGGTCATACATTAAATATATAGCTTTAAGCCAATGTATACTTCTATAATAAAATTTTTTTGTACACCTATATAAGATTTGAAAACGAAAGTTTATATATATAACATATTAGTATTTAGGGTCCTGTGTATACTAAGATATTACTAAAAAATGGTTAAACATCTATATAAAATTTTATATAGTTAGCTAATCAATTTTCAGTAATATCTTAGCATACACTAGACTGATTTTAAATGATTTAACTACTATTAGATGTGTCTCAGTAAGCTCTACAACTTTCAATTAATTAACTTGAGCTATTAGCTTAATAAAAAAATCACTTACTATAGTAGTAGTTGTAAAATTTCAGCATATAATAAAAAATATAGTAATTTCTCTCAAATTCTAATAGGAAGTAGGTAATATAGCCTCTTAATAAATACAAATCATTTGATTTTGGTTTTTTTTTAACATAATATAGATTAGATTAGGGTACGGGTCAGGTCGGGTCGGGTTCTTCTAAACCCGACCTGAACCTGATTAAAACCCGACCCGTACCCGACCCGGCATAAAAATTTTTTATCGGGTTCGGGTCAGGTCCATTCCAAAACCCGTCCCGACTCGTCCTGACCTGTCCAACCTGATCATTTTTATGCTCACATTCAAGGGTGGGTGAAAATTATTATTTTAATTAGGGTAGCTGTGCGAGGCAGTCATTGGCAGTCGCACTAAAACCAGGAATGTTATACGTTGACCACCATGATATGTAGAACAAATTATTTCGCAAAATTTTCGACATAACAAACTTGATCCCCAAGTTATTCCTATCTTGTTTAGGCATGTGCAGTTCTTCTGTTTACCTTAACTGTTAAAGGTATTAGTAATACCTTTAACAGTTAAGGTTCTTCATATTGGCATAACAGAAGAACTGCACATGCCTAAACAAGATAGAAATAACTTGGGGATCCAAGTTTGTTATAAAATTTTGCGAAATAATCTGTGCTACCCATCATGCTGAGCATGGCGGTCATGAAAAAACCTGGAAAAAGGTAAAATTATGTTTTTTTGAAAGAAAATTATCTTCTTATTAAATTTGGGTTAGACAAAACACCTGATCAGATTCCTGCTGTTGCTAAAAACAAATGCGAATGTTTCTACGCGGTGAATGCAAAAATTATTTAAATATATATGAAATATTCGAATGTATTCTGAAAATTTGGCTAGCATTTAATATGCTAGTGTCACGGTTAATACCAATACCCTATGTATCGGTTCGTGTATTTACACGATTGTAAAATTAATTAAAAGTCTAATTCATGTAATAGTAATGCAATAATTATTAATATATAAGGGTCGTGATCCTTTAAGGGAATCGACCAAGAATTTGGTTTTCTAAAGCAACCTTTAGTTAAGAAACCGTTGATTGCATTGCCTTCGCTATGGTGGTAGTACCTGTACGATACACCAGTTAAAGGAAAAGCCAAGCGTGAAAAGACCCATAAATCTGAGTTAATATATGTGTAGTTGAATAACTACATGACAGAAAGGACCTGGGTAAGCGAACAGAAGTCTTGCTGCAATTACTCAGTTAAGTTCTTGGATCGATGAACTTAGAAGTACCAAGTAATAATTCGCAGTATAAAGAACGGTGAAACTCGCGAACCTGGTGAAGTAAGCGTTAAAGTTTCAAGACAAATAGGTCTGAAAACGAAGATTAAAGATCAAGTGTTAGTTCTCTTGTGGTATACAGTATTGCAAGTTAAAGAGCAACATTAGTGAAGTATGTGAATATAATGAAGCAACAAAGGTTGTTGTTACCTGGAAAACGGCGAAGTAGTGGTGTGATGTGTCCAACATTTGATGATCTTGAAAAGCCATTTTATGATCGCGGTGTTGTTGAGATGGTGAACTTTCTTTGGGAGTATGAAAAGTATAGTGAATTGAAAAGGTGGAATGATAATGTGAAGCATAATAGAATTGTGTTGTACGTGTTGAAGAGTCAAAGGCCGTGGATGCACAAGATGATCAAAATCAAAACATGTAATACGTGGTACAGTTTGAAGAAGCCAATGGTAAAAGGGGTCGTAGAGGTGTGAAGTATAAAGCAAATAGACAATGAATCTATATTAATGTACACTTACCATTATGAGACGCTTGTGGCTCCGGTAAAAGGGATAATCAAGGATTATGAGAAGATATATTGGTATATATTTGGGTTGCATCAACGGTAAAGATGGAGGACGTATAAAGAGGCGAAGGATTTGGAATTAATTGTTAAAGCGAAAATTGATAATGAAATCATACAAGCAAATAAAAAGGAATCATGTGATAACAAGTTAGATGATGTTGGTAATAAAATAGGACAAACGAACATTAGAAAGAAAAATATACCTGAAGTTGAAATTGGAAATACATTTGTTTGTTATCAACAATCGGTCGAGATGGAAAGTGTTATTGCAATGAATGACCTTGATCGATGTTATTGAAATGAAAGTGGAGTCAAGAATGACAATGTTTTGGATAGTGACTATAATGCGACCTACGACGTAATAAATGTATATTCTGGTGATGATGAAAACCAGGAATGTGAAATAAATGAAAAATGTCGTAACAAATCTGATGATGTTGAGTACAGCGATGATATGATCATTAAAGCAGGTAATCATTGGTTAGATAACTTGAAAGCTAAAGTCGATCAGTTGTTGTCAGTCATGAGGAATGATCAAGATTACGAAAATGGGTTTGAAAAGGATGATCGAGAAGCATTCATTAATTATCAAACATCTAAAGAGATGGATTATGATAATGGAAAGGGCAATCTTGGTTATTGCCATCAAGATGAAATTGCTGTTAAAAAGGAAGAAAATAATGCGTCCATTGATTTCAAAAATCAGCAGAGATGAATAGTGCTGACGAGATGTATAGGCCCGTTAAATGTCATTGTAACGGTATTAGAGCCGAAGTGAACGATGAAATTAAGGTGGCTGATCTCAGGGAGGAAATTGATGCGACTTGGAAAAAGGATAATGATAATAGTATTAGACTATTAACATTTTGGCTGAACCTTGCAAGTATTACACTCAATTCATACTCCAGTCTAGTTGTCAAACAATCAATTGAGGTGGACGGGCATGTAAAAGTCAATTATAGTAGTATCAAAACCATAAGTGATGAAGAGGAATGATTTAGCGATGGTGGAGTTGCATTGAAGAATGTTGATGAAATAAAAAGATTGAAAGCGATAGAATGTGATGAAATTGATGGATGAATACTTGTGAGGTTTTATATCAGTATAGAACAACAATGAAATCGGGATTAATATTTGTAGGAAAATGATGTTGTATATTGCGATGTTGATGTTTATTGTCATAATAGGGACCTAATGTTAATAGTTATGCTGGTCTAAATCGTGATCAAGAAGCGGGTGTAACACAGGTCAAAACGATGCACATCGGTATAATATCGGGTACCCGATATGTATAGTATATGTTGATGATATGTTACCGATATGTGTAAGATATATTTATACACATACCCGATATGTACCCAACTAATGTCGCATATCGGACACATGTCGGACACATATAGTACACATATAGTACACATGCCGTACACATGCCGTATATATATCGCATATATAAATTCTGTAATGCATCATGTACCTGATATAAATAGTAAATAAATATCATGTACCCGATATAAATAGTATATATCATATACATATCGGCATAACGGACATACTGTACATATTATATTATTTAATTAGCAATTCACGTAAGAACAGGACAATCTATATAATAACAATAAGCAAATTTACTATCCCTTAGATTGTAGTAGAACACAGGCAAATTTGCCTGCGTTTTTGCACTTTTTTAGCTCTGATTTACTTTTTTAAAATACTAAAATAATTAAATAAAACTTTGTACAATTATATTTGAAAATAAGGATTACTTTTTTGCAAAATTAGTTTTTATATTATAAGAAAATAAATTATAGTTACATATAAGCTGAAAATAGATAATTTTAAGAAAAAATTTTTTTAAAAAATTTTATTACAATTTTTCTGCGATCTTATTTAGTTTTAGTTTTAGAACTATAGTTCTTAAGACAACATTGTAGTTTATATAAAGGATGACAACTTTCATTATTGCAACTTTAATGATTTACTTGTAAAAATTAAGACTTGTATTAGAAGTAAAGATTTTTTTTATAGACGGGAACATATAAAATTTGAAAAAATCTAAAGAAAAATTTTAATAGTAAAAATGCCAATACAAGAACTTTAAACATTTATTATATTAAAGTTTTCTAATGATTTTAAAAAAATTTTATAACAAAGTTACTAAAACAAAACTTAAAGAATATTTTTTACTTAGAAAAGATATGGCTAAAATCAATATTTAAAATTTTATTAAAAATTTTAAAATACACAGGCAAATTTGCCTGTGTTACAATCTAAGGGATAACATTTCGAATATTGGAATCCAGTTTGCCTACAATATAAAGTATTAATATTTTAAATATAATATAAAATTAAATTATATAGGCATAAAAATATAGTATTTGTCTTTCTTTTTATTAAAAGTCCGGTAGAATTTTCTAAAAATAAAAGGTACTTTACTAAGAGCTGAAATTTTGAATTTTAAAAAAACCCGTCTTTTTACTATATAATTTTGGGAAATTGGATTCTATATTACTATTAAAACTATATAAATACTTATCCCCGACTTTTGTCCTATTCTTATGTGAATTGCTAATTAAATTATTTAATTTATTTTACTATATACGTAACAATAACAATTTGTAGCATTAAATATATACAAAAAAAATTATTAAGCTTATATGACAAATTATACAATAATTATATTATAGCATTAACAATTAATACTGTTTAATCAAAACTAACTACTCTAATCTATTCAATCTAGATAATTGTAATTAACTCTAACTCTAACAACTAAATTCATTGACAATAGTACAAATATACCTATTAACCGGAACAAAAAAATTATTGCCCAAAAAAATTCAAAACATCCTTAACAACCTAGAAAAAAAAGATGCATTAAAAACAGTTCACAAGTCAGAAATACAAGAAAGCACAAAACCGCTCTAACTATTACTTACCTAAAAATACTTTATCCTTAAACTTATGCTAACTCTACCTTGGCTCAAAAGACTTCATATACCACCAGACCAACGGCGAAATGATGCTAACTTAGATCAATAAAATCGTACTGTGCCAAAATAACACTATAACACGGCAAACAAAAAACTCAAACCAACAAGAACGTGAAGCAAATGGCAAGCAAGCAGCAAAGCATACAGCAAGCAACAAAATCCACAATACCGAAATTACAGCTCCACAGCAATAACACCAAGATGACGACACCCAACTACAACACCAAGGCGACGACACCCAACGACGAATGATGCAAGAAGTGACGCGACAAGCGACAAAAAGCAGCGACACCGTCAACAAGGAATAAGCACCGAAATGGATGACTTCAACAACAAAGAAGGACCGAAGTGAACGACTCCAACGACGAGAACCCAAAAATCAAAAAAAATTAGTTCCTGTAAAAAAAAAGTAAATTTAAAAAAAAAACAAAAAAACAATTTAACTTACCGATATACTGATCTTGTGTAACATGATTATCATCTAAAAAAAATCAATAAAAAAAATTATTAATTAAATAAAAATAAACCGTAAAATAACTAAAAATACAGAAATAACCCCCGGAAATAAAAAAAATAAAAATAATGATAAAAAACCAAAAACAGATAAAAAAAATTAATATAAATAAAAAAATAAATTATAATTAAAAAAAAGACAATGTTAAAAAAAAAATAAATAAAACAAAATTAAAAAAAAAGTTAAAAATAACTGAAAAAATAAATAAAACAAAATTAAAAAAAAAGTTAAAAATAACCGAAAAAAAATATTAAATAAAAATAAATAATAACAATAAAAAAATTTTAAAATAAAAAAAGCATTAAAAAAATTTATATAAAAAAAATAACGTATAGTACAGAACAAACCAAATGTTTTGCTATATTTGTTTGGCTATTTTTTTTCGGTAAAAGCCACATTATTTTGGCTTAATACTTATTTTTTTTTTTAACGTAGAATCCATAGTTTTGTTCTAATTCAGTACTTTTCTTGTACGATGGTTGTTTTCCATATTTGGTTTTTTCCTTTTTTTTTTTTGGATTTTTTTTATATTATTTTAATTAAAATTACCGTGAAAATACTAGTGATCCTGGTCGATCAAAATTTTTCGACCGACCAAGCCGATAAAATTTTATCGGCTTAGTCGGCTTAGCCAAAAAAATTTCTGCAATATCGTATCATTTCCTAAACTATTATGCAAAAAGTGAAATTTGGTAATACAAATCTACTCTTAATAAAAAAATTCTCACGACTATAAAAAAAAATAACGGTTTTAAACTTTTAAATACTGCGGTGGTTAAGTAAATTTGTGATTCCAATTTTTTTCACAAAACCCTATATTAATTTTGAAACCCCTCATTAATTGCATTTAACATAATGAAGGGTTTAGGAATTAAAAAAAAAATAGTGTATTTCTGAAAAACCATTTCTACTTCCACGAAGAAGTAATTTAAACTCGTAAGATTATTTGCAGCTGAGTAATCAGTTTTTTTATCAATCCAAGATGCAATTTCAGTTGCATGTGCTTCATTAATGACTGTTGAAAATGGTTCAGTTATTCGTGATAGCAATGTTTGTGTTAAGATAGTGCGAGGTGGAGGAAGTTTTGATAGTATCGGTTGATTCTGAGAGGCTAATCATTCCTTTATATCTTTCCAAAGGTTTTTATCAAGTATTTGCTTATGAGGATATACTTGATTATAATATTGTCGTTAGACATTTGAAAGTATCTAATAGGAGGTAAACAGTTTTGTAAAGCAGTCTTTAAGGCTAAAAAAATTTCATGAGACCAATTTTTAGGATTGGATGGTAAGTCTGGATTTTGAGCAATTCCCCATTTAATAACATAATTCCAAATTGTTATTTCTTCTATTTGCAAGTTATCTCGTTCAATAAGTATTACTAATGCATTTTCAGGAAGTGAAGTAAAATAATCGGAATCAAAAATTTGACTTGGATATTTTACTGTAATGTCATTACACCATTTTTGTAATTCTTGAAAAATATCATTATTGAAACCTTTGTTTCAATCAAATAAGTCTCAAGATGTTTGGCTAATTCATAAAGAAGAAACCCGCAAGCAATAAGCATTAGTTCAAAAA
>QKWP01000561.1:76115-167583 GCA_003550325.1 Gigaspora rosea
TCTAATAATGAGCGATAGGGCCTCTGACTATGTTTGTTATTAGACTAAATGGGCTGATAATTACCATTAGGTAGCTCAGTACTTAAGCAAAAGTGATTGTTTGGTCCGCAAAAATATGTTATTTACTATATTTATTCTTTATAAAAATAGCTTTCTTAGGTGCAGTTATAACCTTTAAAGGTAGGCCTAGGATCCAACTGTTATCTCCCTAAAAGCTATTTTTTTATATTTATAAAATGTTCATTGAATTTGGTCAAGAACTTATGAAAATATCTATTATTTCATCTACTTCATAATTATAACCATCCAATTCGTCATCTTTATCTAATATATTAGTTGTTGATGTTCAACAGTAATGAAAGTTGATAACAACAAGTTTTGCAATATCCAATAATAGTTTAATATAATTGTTTAGATCAAATATTCTTATATATATGTATCAATTTCCCTTAAATATACTAAATAAATACAAACAATCGTTGATATAATCAATGATTTGATTAAATTATTGATTGAATTATTTTCTATGATAATGTTCTATGTATATTGAATAATTTATTTATTAATTGCTTAGAAATTATCATTAACAATTTGTAACAATTAGAAATTTCTATTGCTAGTTAATACTGTATTTATCGGGTACCCGATATGTATCAAATTAAAAAAAATTTAAGTGCTAAAATTATTTTTTATATTTTAAAGGATATATTTTTTTGAATATATAGAATATCTGTATTGTAAACAATGATTTAGAATTATAATATATGTAGATTTAAAATTCATTTTTATTACATATACATATCGGATACCCGATAGATATAAGATTAGCCAAACTATACGATATGTATATGATAGGTCACCGATATGTAGCATTTTATCTATTTTTTAATTATAGTCATATAGTACCCGATAGATACCCGATATATTGGTTTTTGACCTGTGTAATTAATCGTAATTTGATTGGGAATATTAATTATGACAGATGAATAATATAATTAATGGTAAAGGTTTTGAGAGAAATCACAAACCGAATAGAGGTGATGTTGACTTCAAGGATGAAATACATGGGGGTCTAGCTCATGTCATGGTTAATACCAATACCCTATGTAATCAGTTCGTGTAATGTGGTGCTGAGATCAATTAGGATCGGGATATGTAATATGGCGTGATCGGATTTTGCATGATTGTAAAAATTAATTAAAAGTCTAATTCATGTAATAGTGATGCAACAATTGTTAATATATAAGGGTTATGATCCTTTAAGGGAATCGACCAAGAAGTTTGGTTTTCTAAAGCAACCTTTAGTTAAGAAACCGTTGATTGCATTGCCTTCGCTATGGTGGTAGTACCTGTACGATATACCAGTTAAGGGAAAAGCGAAGCATGAAAAGACCATAAGTCTGAGTTAATATACATGTAGTTGGATTAGTGTTTTAAGCCAGCTGATGCAGCCATGGCTAAGCCGGCTTAGCCGGCTAAGCCAGCCGATAAAATATGATCAGCTGGCTAATGCGGCTAAAGATCACAAGATAACAAATGAATTTGATTGGATGCCCGAGTGAATATACTTCTCAGTAAAAATACAATTTTTTTAAAACTTTGGAGAATATATCTCAACAATTATCTGATAAAATTCGATGAATTTTTTTTTTTATTTGAATTTTATGAATCCATAAAATTTAAATAAAAAAAGTTCATCGAATTTAATCTGGTAATTGTCAAGATATCTTTGCAAATCGTCTATCAAATAGGAGTTGTACTAAAGATGGGCCGAATGCACATTTTTTTGACTTTACATTACATAATGTAACTAATAACGAAAGAATTAGCTGCAAATCTTGAATATGTTTGAAACAACCCAATCTTAGAGAGCCCACCACGTTTTAGAAACCCCAAACTATAAAGAGCATCTTTAGTTGATTTCAAAAGTACAAAAAATATCACGAAAAAAATTTTTAAGTACGTACGTACGTCTATATTTTATTCGCCCTTTATATTCTAATAAAATGATTTATAGTTTGTGTACGTACATACAAAAAATATATGTATTTAAAAGTTCTTTTTAATACATTTATGTCTATCACTCATATACGTACATACAGTACGTACGTACGTACAAATAATTTTTTATCAGTTTCGTCGCATATTCTGCCTATCTAAGAAATTCAAACAAGTTTTTTTTTTTGTCTGAGTTAATTATTGCGAAGTATTCAAAGATTATGTTCTAAGTTATTTTCCAATTTAAACTAAACCCGGATGCACGTTATAGATTTTTGAATTTTCTTTAAGAAACAATATATCATGAACCGTGTCAGGATCTAACTGATTTCTCTTGTCAGTGATCGTATTACCCGCATTCGAAAAAACCCTTTCTGAAGGAACTGAAGTGGCAGGAAAAGCTAAGTATTTTCTTGCTTGTTGAGACAGAGAAGGAAACATTGCTTTGTGTTCATTCCACCATGTTAATGGATTAACTTTACGATATTCTTCATCTGTTATATGATATTTAGGAATTTGAGGTAGATTATCGTAAAGATCTATTTCTTTCTCAATCGAGGGTAAGCCTTCATTTTCACTTAAAATATTATGATCGTCATCATAGAAGGAAGAAAAAAAAGAAGAAACATTAGTACTTGAAGATTGGGTTTCTCGGGTAGAGGTCGATTGTTCTTAAATACTAAATGAAGTACAGAGGTGGGTAATGGTTTCTATCTTTTTACTAGATGTTATAAAATTCATTTTTTTAAACCTCGGATCTAAAAAAGAAGCCACTAAACTATTAGGTGAAGGTTCAGACCATCTTGACAACATCGATTCATTAATTTTAATACAACAAGCTCTTACTACTGCAGATGTAATTCTTGGATAAAAATCCCGTAGATGACGTGAAAGTTTAATAATAGTAGGTATCATCATTCCTAAGGTCGGGTATTGACTTCCTCCAATATATCCAGTCGCTTGTGCAAAAGGGAGTAAAAGCTGTGCCAACTCATCTAATGAATTCCACTCATCTACAGACAACATAAGTTCCAAAATTTTTATTCCATCTTGCCTTTCTTGTCGATTAACACTTTGTTGTAAATTATCAGCTAAGCGCATGATAGCATTGCGAAGAAACAGAAGATTTTTTAAAAGATTATAAGTAGAACTCCAACGAGTTCTAGTATCACTTGAAAGAGGATTAATTAAATGTTGTGGATCTAATTTGGCTTGTAACGTATGAAGTTGTTCACGATATTTATCTTTACCACTTATATGACTATTTAATGTTCTTGCTTTATTAATCAAATTATTAACTTCTGCAATACCAAATCCATCTTCTAACGCAAGTTGAATTCTATGTGCTGTACAACCTATGTGTAGAGTTGTAAAATTATAATAATATCATTATTATCTAAGTTTCTTTATGAAATTTATGAATTGGTTCTCATAATTTATATATATGTATACGCAATTTATATATATGTATATGCATATATATATTTTTTTAAAAAAAACCTGAGATCGGATTTTTATTTTTTTAGCTTTAAAATAACCTATCCGGATAGTAAGTTTTTTAAATAAGGTATCCCGATCAGGTTATGAGAACCAATAGTAGAATTTCATGTAATTTTATTATGAGATACTTGGCTAAACTTTCATAATGCCAATACAATTAAAATTTAATTAATAATTAGAATCAGTTTTGTCGACTAATTAGTCGACTAAACCGATTCCCATTCATACTTAAAATAACATGTAGGAATCTTATTTTTGTAGCAACCCTACCTATATGTTCAATGCCAAGTTGATCCATTGCTTTAACCATTGAAGAGGCGTTATCGGTCGAAGCTCCAAAAAGTTTTCCGTATATTCCCCATTGGTCAAAAAGTTGTCGGCAAAAGTCTTCAATTCGGTCACCAGTATGAGGATAATCAAACTTTTGAATTGTAAGAAGCGCTTGGTATAAGGAAAATTCGGGACTAATCCAGTGAATAGTTACGCCAATGTAAGGTTGATGTACTTGAGACCACAGGTCTATTGTAAAACTAAAAGAATCCATTGTTGTTTGCATTAAATCCTTAAGCTGTCGTTCAGCAAATAGTACTGATTGCATTAACTTCTCTTTTAGTTTATCGTGGCATGGAAACTCAAATCTTGGCTCACACTCAAGAATCATATTTTGAAAACAGTTATTAGTAATAGCGTTAAACGGTTGAAGATCATCTACAATCCAAGCTAGAACACGACTTGCGATTTTATCTTGTTTTGAAAGTGGTAGTGGAATTCTTTTATTTACGAAATCATGTAATGATGTTTGGTTTGAAACTATTTTGTTTAATGAATTATTATTATTATTTTCAGGAGGCAAAATTCTATGAGCTTGGCGAAGATGAGCTTTTAAATTTCCTGTCCCAGTTGTTAATCCATATTGATGATTACAGGGTTCTTCACTACCATCTTCATTCGTAACTTTAATTTGACAATATACTTTTTTTTCAATCTTATTACGCCTAAAATAATCCCAAACCCAACTTTCTTTCGGTTTCGATTTTTTGGTATGAGAAACTCTTCTTTTTCGAATTTTTTTACCCAAACTGTTAGTAATAGTAACGCCAGTATTACGTGATGTAGATTGATCGGGTGAGTTTGAGTTTGATTCAGCATCTGAGTTATGTAAATTTTCTAAATTTTCTGATATGTCTGATGCGTTTGATTCATTTAACTGAAATTCATCTTCATTAGACCAAGCTGCAATCTCGTTATTATAAGAATTGAACTGATCGGAATCGTATGTTGACATTTAGTTGCTAAAATTTCTTTTACTAAGATTTGTTTTATTGCAGGTAGAAGAAAGATAAGGAGCTCAAATTGTTTTAATACTCTTTGCTTATATATATATATCGTTTGTTATTTTATTGAAATTATATTACATTCTATTTTATTTATTTTTATTTATTTATCTATTTTTTATTTTATTTTCAGTGAATAATGAGTGAATGAAGTTTTATTGTTCAAATCGAACTGTAAAGCAAAAGTAAAATTTCAATATTAGGATTCCGTATATGTTGTCATTTTTCAGATAACTGTATATAACGATGGGTTAAATGCGGGTACCGGCATGTAAATTGCCAAGACCACATTTTCTCATTCTAATTACCAATGGTCACTAAGTAAAACAGCCTTGCACAATATATTCGTCACTGAACGAATTATTCATCGAGTATTTATATTATCTTAGTTACTATGGTAATAGATTAGTTATCTATACTACTGAAAGAATGGCAATTGTACATGTACCGTATTGTCGCGAAATAATGACCACCTGCGCGTTATTTTGAGTATATATGCGTTATTTAGAGCACGCGCATAGGCGTTATTTTGAAACAAATACAAATTTTTAATTATAAAAAAACCTACTTCCAGAGCACTTTATTGAGTTTTATTATAGGATGCGGGTTATTTGGGAATGCACATGGGCGTTATTTTGAAGCCATATATAATTTTTGAGGTGTTTAATTTTCTCATTCCAATTTTCTTATTCCCGTTATTTCGCGACAATATGGTAATTCAAATTTGGAATTTACTTGAGAACAATATCAAGGCCGCAAACAATATTAACGCATATGTTATGTATGCATGCATATATGTGCATTTACTTATTAGCTTACTGCGGTAATAGCAGAGTTCCGTAGCAAAGTGCTAGATTGTTGAATTTAGCCTATGCCTAAAATGTGTTTTTATTTTATTTTATTTAAGATATTAAATGTCACAGAACTTGCAAGCTTAACAGCAATTGAGATTTGTTAATTTTTAAGAAGCGATTATTATTTAACGGTTCTGCAACTTTGTGAAATTGGTTTAACTTAATTCTGTTGAAATACGAATGGTTCTTCACAATATTTTAATACAGAACATAGACCCATCTAACTAAATTCAGATATACTTAGGTTAGGGGTGTGGATTTTATTATGAATAGATTTGGGATGATTTCATCGTGATTGAATTTAGGATTTATGGTTTGACTAGCGGGCATATTGGGATTATCAAATCAAGGTCTAAAGTTTGTTGAAATCAAACAGGAAAAAACGTACGATTGCGATAATTGCATGCGGGCGATTGTATAAATCAGAAATAAATTTTGATTCAATCATATACATGATTTGGCATAAATTTTGAATTAAAAATGACAATTTATTCGGTATCTATATAAGTTATGTACTTATACACATTCCATGGTTCGTTTATATAAATTTTTATAGTTTGTCTATCTGCCATTACGGTATTTTGACACATTTTGTCTATCATGTGGATTCGAATTTTTGAATTTGAATATAATTAAAATAGTATCGTATTGTTATAAATGCCTTGGGGCACTATTTCAAGATACGCAATTTCCACAGAGCTAAGGATTAATTTTAATGAGCGTTTTTAAGAAATTATTACCTTTAGCAATCTCGGCAAATTTCAATTACTATTCAAGCGCCTTTTTTTTATACTTAACAATTCTTACACTATCACTATACTTATACAGAATCTTTTACAGATTATTATTCGATCTCTCTTATAGCTACTATGTTATCTCAATTACAATTTCAAAATTATATTAGTTGAAGTGACATTTTAAGCCAAATTAGCAAATTTTAACTACCATTTAATCGCTTTTTCTCATATTTGACTATACTTACGCTATGCTTATACAAAGTTATCTTCCCGTTTGAAATTATCTTTCACTAAAGTATCCTTCGAATCTCTTATAACTACTATGTTAATTACAAATTTCAAACCTATATTAGACGTTGAAGTAATACTAAAAGTAACAAAAAAAAAAATACAAAAACCAACTCTAATAAATTTTATTTACCATTCATATGCTTTATGCAAGCTATTAAATATTATTCGGATCTCTTGTAAATTTTGTCATCTTGATTACAAAACTATATTAGCTGTTGAAATAACGCTTTTGAAAAAAATTTCACGAGCCTACCTAGTTATATACTATTAGGCTATTAGCAAACATGTGACATTAGTAGAAGTTCCCCGGGAATGGGATTAAATCTGCTAACTGCTAGTAAAGCGAAAGACCAATATATGGGATCTTTGCTATCAAAATGCCCCTCCGAGGCTATGTTGATTTTATGAATAAAAATTAAATTTGCCAGCCATCTAGTTATTCAATTTGAATGAAATTTTTTTTAATTTGTAGATTCTATTGAGATTTACAAAATAAAAAAAAGTTTATTCATATTGGATTACTAGATGGCTAGCAAATTTAATTTTTATATACAAAATCAACATAGCCTCGGAGGGTCATTTTGATAGCAAAGATCCCATATTCAGAAAATTATTCCAATCAGTTTGCAACGCGTTCTTATAAATACTGAAATAAGTTACTCGGGCAATTGATTTACATTAGGGCAGTGTCATTAATCACCTGATTATTTTTTATCAGAGGCCTACCTCCCACCCTCTTTCTTAATATATAAATAGTCAGGTCTTATATATAATTTCAACTTTTTTTACCCCCCTCCCCCCCTAAAAAATCACCTGATTTTTGTTACTCCCCTTAGCCAATCAGATGATGAAGATAGTATATATTAGTCAGCCGTTAGCCAGCCGCTCAGCCGATATTTTGATCGGCTGGCTTAGCCAGCCGATCCAAATCATGTGGCTTAAAACACTAAGTTGGATAACTATGTGACACTAGCAATTAATATTTAGGTGAGCATATATTTACTTCATTTTTATTCACTTTTTATTTATTACTGTAATTTATTTTTTTTAATATTTTAATTTTTTTTAACGGTTTTATTTGGATCCGAAGGTGACCGTTTTTACACAGTATAACGTAAATAATATATTCTATTAAGATGTACTTATACGTATAACGTTCCTGGTTTTAGCGCGACTGCATTGCGCAGCTATCTAAATTTTTTAAAATTATATCAGGTTTGATCGGGTTTTACGGGTCAATGAACAGAAACCCGAACCCAACCCGATACTTTAATAGACCCGACCCGAACCCGACCCGATTTATAACGGGTCTATAATTTGAACCCGACCCGTGCCTGAACCCGACCCGACCCGCAAAATTACGGGTCAAACCTGACCCGTCCCACACCCTAGATTAGATATAATGTTCTAATTTTAATTTAATATTTTTAAAAGTTTTGAATATTTTTATTTAGAGTATTTAATTTTTTTTTATTTTAAAAGTGAGGTTTTGCTTCAGTTTTTTTATTTATATATATCCAACATCAAAATTACATGTTTGTATATAATTTTCTGAAACTAAAACTCAGGTTGATGTTTCTAATATATCATACCTGCAATATATACTTTACTAAGTAGAGTTGTCTGCCCATTTAGATTTCTATATTTTCTATATACATTGACGATATGTTATATTTAATTTATAGCTTTGACCAGAGTTCGAATTTGTTTGTAGCCCTTCTTTTTCGCCTTTTTTCTTTTTCTTTTTGTGTTAGTTCTTCTGTTTTTTCCCTTGTATCTTGCGTAATTATTTCTTGTGTATTTTGAGTTTAATCTTGCTATGTTTATACTTTCGCCACTTTTTTGTATTTTGGTTTCCATATCTTCTCGTATATTCTTTTGTTTATTTTGTGCATTATGCATATCACTAGAGTGTTCTTCTCTTTGTATTTTCTGCTAATCTTGTTAATTGTTTTTACATCTTTTTGTTTATTATCCCTTTTAGTATTCTTGCATTGTATCTGTCTTCAGAATGTATTAAGATTTGTTTTATAATTGTATTCAGGTTAGTTTCATTGTACACATCTATTTTAGTTAGTACTTTTTGTGTGATTTCAGTCACTATTTGTTGTATGCTTATATCATTTTCTTAATATTGTATTTAGTATTCATTTGTTTCATCCTCTTGCAGGCATCTTTATGCATATTTTGTTTTGTTGAGTTTTGTATTTTCTTGTGTTTATATTTTCTTTAGTGGGCATTTTGTTTAATAAATATTTGGTTTTGAAGGCTCATATTTTTGATTGTTTATAATTTGTATATCTTAATAGCAAACAGTTGTAATAGTTAATAAATTGTTGCAAGGATTTTTGTGATATATTTTTTCTATCATCATTCTGTTCTTGCATTTTCTTCTGTAATTGCCATTTTACTATATTTCTAGCATTTTGAATGTTTCTAATTGTTTTTCATAGATTATTTGGCACCTAAGTGTCTTTTCAATACATTATAAATAAATCGTAGCAAATATTATTTGTATTTATGTCAAAGCTGTGTATTTGTTCCTTTATTGTATTTTGTTCTGTATTTAATTCTGTTTGTATTATGCACTATTTTATCTTTTTTCTCTCTGCAATTGTGTTTAGCACATTTTACTCTTTACCGCATTTCTGGTTTCTTATCTTGGTGATGTTTAAAAGCTTGTTTTTAAGTTCTAAAATTGAATTACCGGTAGTTAATTTTGCATTAGTTATTATCCTAAGATGGTCTGGTCTGGTACTATTAACAATATCATTGAGATTGTTAATATTGATGTTTTGATGTCTGTATACCAAAACCTTGCTTTTTTGAAAGAAACCTTTGTATTTTGTATGTTCTATAATATGTATGAGCATTTTTATATTCTTGTGTAATTGTATGAATTTGTAGATTTACTATGTATTGTTTAAATAAGTTTACTTAGAGCCCAAAGCAAATTATTTTGATAAAAAAAAATATTTATATTACAAAACAAAAATTTTTAACTTTAGCATATCATATAGGCGGATTTGATTCATATGATGATAGGTTGTTATATTGTACATTACTGATGTACAATATAACAACCCATCATTATGTAAATCAAATCCGCCCATATGAGTGGGTTGGGCCCTATAGTCTAGAGGTCTAGATGCTCAACTCTCATAGCCAAGGTCTTTGGTTCGAATCCTACAAGAAGCGGTTTCTAAAAAAAATTCGAATGCAAGACCCTGTAAAAGTTCATGTAAAGTACGAATCTGGTTTTAGAAATTTCCGGAAGGAGATTCATTGTGGAGGGTTGGCACTATAGATAACGGTCCAGTTATACAAAGGTTGCATGAGTAATTCCTTGGCAGGCAAGAGCAAGATAGCACCAACAACCCTAAGGTGGTCTTGGAAATCTTGATTGGAAGAGTAACATGACTGTAACATGAACCTAAGTGGTGAGAAAAGTGGTGAACACAAAGGGATCTGCAGTAAAGAATCGGTCTAAACTGGATAAGGAACACCTCTGGCACCGGTACCAAACTTAAATTGGAAGGAAACTACTACTATAGAGGTAAATCTGCAAATTGGGGATATAAACAAAATAACAAATCACCTGGTAGGAAGTACAATATACGAAATAAAGCTTCCTGGCCTAACCAATAGTAGAACACCAACCGCTTTACAAGAAGTTGGAAGTAGTACAGAAATGTATTACGAAATACAGTTGAGAGTAGCTGCATCACATAGGAGGAGTGAAAGCTAGCTTGCTGAGGATAGGGGTAGTTTTCACTCAGTCCAGTTACGCAACACAGCCGGTGCTTACCTACCTTTAGGGGAAGTATCTGCTAACCAATTCAGATAGCATACCTGCAGTAATATACGATAAATTACTGAGAGTAGTGGGTAAAGCTTAGCTTGGCCTCCACTATCGCGTGTGTAATATCAGGACACCAAGGTTTAGAAAGTAACCATAAGGTTACGATCATCTGGGCAAGGCCCTTGCACCTACTTGGAAGTATAGGATCAGCAATATGAGAGAAGCAGGGAATATAGTAAGTAGCAGAATGACAAAATAGGGAGTAGTCCAAAAATCCAGGTTATACAGAAAATGGGGTATGGAAAGCTCTGGTAGGTTTAGGTCACAGATAGTCAAGAATGCCTGAGTCTCTTGTATTTAATATAGTATAATATTGTATCATATAATATATACAAACATATACTTAATAATCAAGTCTTCAAGACACAACCTCATCTTAAAAAAAAAAAAAACTTTAGCATATAGCAAACTTATTTTTTGTTAAAATAATCTATATTTTACTACTAAGTAAAGTTGTTCAAAATATAATTTTATATATAATTGCTAATTTAAAATTAGTAAATTTTTGTTTTTAACAAAGTTACATTTTAAAATTATACAAAATTAGCAAATTTTGTACTATCTATTTCACCTCTTTTTGCTCTTATTCCCAAAAAATTTAATTTGAAATTAATTAGTTAAGCTAAATAGGATCATTGGATCAAAGTTTATAGTAAATTCATATATTTTTTTAAAAGAAAAAATCTAAACAGTGTACCGGTGCACTCATTGCACCCCTATAAATTTAGTATAAAGATTAGAGTTAGGGTTAGGGTTATGATTGTTAAAGTTAGGTTTAGGTTTAGGGTTAGGGTTAGGGTTGGTTAGGATTGGGTTTAGGGTAAAATTGCAAGAGGTGCATTTTTGCTTAGTAACACAACAGGGATAACCCTAGTAAAATTGCGAAATAGCTTAGTAACATAAAAGGGGTTACCCAAGGGGTGCACTGAGTGCACGATGCACTTTATAACAAATTCCTTTTTAAAAAATTTTAATTATAGAAAGCAATTTGATCTATTTTAAAGGAATATGTCCTATATCTAATAATAGATTTACTATACTAAAAATAGTTTGTTCATTTTATATATTTATTTCATTTGCCCTCTCTTTTTTATTTTGAGAGTTCTGAAAAGTAATATTAACTAAAAAATTAACTTTAAATAGTTTTACTTAATAAGATATACAGTAAGTAATATACAATGTCTTTCTATCTTTAACTATCTATTTTTAATTGGTAAAAGTCAATATACAATTATTTTCTCAAAAATTTAAATTAGTATATTGAAAAATAATTGTCATTAATAAATATATAGTACTTAATAAAATATTAAAAAGAGAAAATTAATTTAACGATAAAATTTATTTAAATATTTATATAAATAAGGGTGGTGACATTTATTAGGTAATATTTTAGGGGGTAAGGGGTCAAGAAAAATCTTACTTTAGTTTATTTATAAATCTTATTTGCGATGGAGAGTAAGCCACTGATAAGCCTCTATAGTAAATGGATATTAGGTAATAAATGTCAGCGCTCTAATTGGAAATAAAAATTTGTCGCACTTATAACATGTTGCACTCCTAATTATATATGTTAGCAAAATTAAAAACTTTAAAATACCACCCAAATCCCAAATCCCAAATCCCATATCCCAAATTTCATATTCCAAATCCCACCCAAATCCCAAATCCCACTCAAATCCCAAATCCCGCCCAAATCCCAAATCCCAAATCCCACCCAAATCCCAAATCCTAATCCCAATCCCAAATCCCAAATCTCATTCCAAATCCAAAATCCATCCCAAATTTTGAAANACGGTGGATTTCACCTAAAACCAACATATTTTATATATAGGCGCCAATTTTTAGCTGCAGTGTAACCTAATTATTCAATAAAAATGCAGAAAAACTTAATATAATTTTAAATTTAATTAATAACATTTAAATTTTTGTTAATAAATTCAAATTTTGCTATGTTTTTTTATATATAAACGCCAAAATTTTTGAATCATATATAAATCATATATAAATTTAAATTAATATAATGGTTTAAAAATAAAAGATATTTAAAAAATTTATTGATAGTTTAATAATTTAAACAATAAGCTATTAAATTATCAAAAAATTTTTTAAATCTCTTTTTTTTTTAAAGAGTTATAACAATTTAAAAATTTTTATAAATAAAAGGTGATGGCTTTAGGTGAATTCCACTATACAATAATAATGCTATCATAAAAATGCATTTGCTAGAAATTGGCAACTGAAATTGTAGATCAAAAAAAAAGAAATCACTAAAAAATTGCTTGATTATTTGTGATTTCTGATTTTTTAAAACTACGCCGATATGAAATTATCATACCAGAGTTTTTAAGAAATTAGAAATCACAATTGAGCAATTTCTTAGTGATTTCTTTTTTTGATTTACAAATTTCACAAAATTTTGCAAGCCACAATATTATTATGATTTTTTGATTTTTTGATTTTTTTTTTATTTAATTTAAATACGATTATTATTTTTTATTTACTGTAATTTAAATACGATTAATACAATTATTTTAAATACGGTTATGTTGAATATGATTATTTTTTAAATTATTTTTATTTTATTTTATATTTAACTATTGAATATTTCTAACTATAACCGGTGGTGACCATCACCACCCTTTTGTGTAACCAAAAATTTTAATTAATTTAACTAATATTATTTAAAATAACCAAATATACGACAATATATAATTTCATTAAATAAATATACAGTCAAACCTCTATATAATCACACCCTCGGGATACAAAAAGTGGTGATTATATAGAGATGTGACTAATATGAGGAATTCTATATAATCACTATTATAATAAAATTGCATATAAAAAAAAATTGTGATTATATAAAGTTTTAATAAATAAAAATTTTTATTTTTTAAATAATCAATTATCTTTTCTACATATAAAAGTTAAAATTATACTAAGCAAATCGAAAAAATGCTATAAGTAACATTGTTCAGGAGACAAAATTACACATATCCTGAAATTTTCAAATAATTTGAATAACATTTTATTATTACACTTTTACAATTTACGTTTAGGAGAAAAAAGTTAAAAAAATTAAAATTTTTTAACTTAATCGTAAATTATAAAAGTGTATTAATAAAACTTTAACAAAATTATCTCAAAATTTCAGGGTATATGTAATTTTGTATCCCGAACAACTTTACTTAGATCATTTTATCGATTTACTTTAGATAATTTTAACTTTAATATGTAGCTACGATATACGATTATTTTAAAAAAAATTTAAAAAATTTTTTTAAAATAAACGTATATCATAGCTACATATAAAAGTTAAAATTATCTAAAGTGAATCGATAAAAATAATCTAAGTAAAGTTGTTCGGGATACAAAATTACATATACTTTGAAATTTTGAGATAATTTGGTTAAAATTTTATTAATACACTTTTATAATTTACGATTAAGTTAAAAAAATTTTAATTTTTTTAACTTTTTTCTCCTAAAAGTAAATTGTAAAAGTGTAATAATAATATGTTATTCAAATTATTTGAAAATTTCAGAATATATGTAATTTTGTCTCCTGAACAATGTTACTTATGCATTTTTTTTCGATTTGCTTAGTATAATTTTAACTTTTATATGTAGAAAAGATAATTGATTATTAAAAAAACAAATTTAAAAATTTTTACTTGTTAAAAAATAATAATTAATAACTTAAAAAAATATTTATAATAATAAAATAATTAATTCAAAATATTATAATAATAATGCGAATATGTAGGGGTAGTTTTATATAGATGGTAAATAAAAAATTGTGATAGTGATTATAATGCAAATGTGCTTATATAGAGGAGAAAATTACAGTAAAAAGGTTGGTAAATTTACAAAAGTATTATATTGGTTTTGTAACTATATAGAGGGTGATTATATGGAGGTTTGACTGTATAGCTATGGAATTTATTTTTATTTATTGTTATTTAAACCGTTAATTTATTCAATTAGATTTCACAATTAAAAACTAATAAATCTACCAAATAAATAATATATTTTCAAATACTCCTTTAGTTGCCTACGCTGCTCGCTTTTGCTCGCAGCTAGGCAGACTACCTGCGGTGCTTTTACTAATATAATGCCAGTGCACCACTTGTACTCTCGAATGAGTTTTGCATTGTGTTAATACTAACAACTATCATTGCTTTTAACTAAAAGCATATTGAAAACGCCCCAAATTATACAATAAAGTGAAATCAAATAAATGAATCATAACAGTAAACAAACTTACATTACCAAAATTATTCGGTCTTTAATGATCTTCATGTCTATCATTCGGTAAGTTCTACACAGTTACTTATTGCAGATGCATCATTTGGTTTAATTTCTAATGATTTGTTCAAATTCCCAAATAATTCTTCAAATCCACAAGTGATTCAAGATACTCTACGATTTCCTAATGCAAATGCATTATAGTACCGATTTATTTAAATTTACAAGTAAATCTTCTATTCATTTAGTAAAATACGTTGTATCAGGATTGGAGTTTCAGGTCTAATAGCCATGTTTGATGATTTACGTACGTACGTACAGTAAGTATGTCTACGATCTTGTTTGCTGGCATAAGTCTTCTCTTTTTTCCGGTTTATGCGATTATCTTGCGAACTATTCATTCGTTAAAAAAAAACGAACAAAACAACGGAACCAAAATACACTATTACGAAGAGGATTCGTGCTTAATTCGCTTTAACCTTAACAAAAACTGCTCACACAACGATAATACCTAATACAAAAGACATTAAAATCACCTTTAACTAAAAATGAACACCAAGGCACATTTAACCCTTACCCTAACAGGAACTCTAGAATTCCAAATGACAATAATACTTTCGAGAACGACAACTTACCCTAATATGAAAAAAATATGATGAAATCATTCTAATCTTAACTAAAAGCGAAGCAGCAAGTTACATTCAACCTTTACTCTAACATGAAAAGCACTGTACGAGAATTCGTCCTAACCTTAGCTAAAAATTTTCACACCAACTTCAATAAAACTAAGCAACAACAAGACATCTACGATTCTAAAAACGATGCGCCAAACTAACGATACAATTCGAAAAGCGACGCGTCAATCTCATGATGACGATTTCAAAAGCAACGCGTCAAACTCATGTCGACGATTTCAAAAGCGATGCGCTATACTAAAGATAACATCTTTAAAATTGGCAGAAGAAGCACTAGGGTGGACGGCTTCAACGACAAGACCAGAAAAGACGACTCCAACAACGAAGAAGCATTGAAAGGACGACTCTACCGGCAAAAGAAGCACCAGAAAGGACGACTCCAACAAAAAAAGAAGCACTAGAAAAGACAATTTTATTGACGAAGAAGCATCTAAATGGATGACTTAAGCAATTACAAATGTTAGTACATATTCAACAAGTATGAAAAGTATTAAAAATAAAATTTAATACTTATGTAACTAGTAGTGATGATCACCACCGGTTATTTTAATTATATTTCTTAAGCATGATTAAAAATCCATCTGATTGGCTGTCGATCCTTATAGTAATGCCCTATATAAAAATACGATCGATCATATGAAAAGTCACAAACGAATCTGATTATATCAGATTAAATTTGCTAGAAGCAAGTAATATTGGAAAACAATATTTCTTTAAAATTTCGGTAACCGTTAATTATAAAAATTTATGACTTGCTATTTGCAAGTAAAAAAATTACATAATAAATAGCTAACGAAATTTTAAAGAAATATTGTTCTCCGACGTTACTTGCTTCTAGCAAATTTAATCTGATATATTCAGATTCGTTAGTGACTTTTCATATGATCGATCGTATTTTTGTATGGGACGTTTACCCTAATCAGCCAATAAAAATTCAAAGATCGGCAACCAATCAGATGGATTTTTAATCATGCTTATTTCTTAACTATATATATTTATTTAATTTTTTGATATTGCATAAAAAGTAGGCAGTTTTTTGAACCAGAGCTCATACACTGCCCAACTAATTCAGGAGCTACTATGATTACCGTTTAGCACTGCCTATAATATTTCTACAAAATAATGCCCTGGGTATTACTCACTGCTCTACCAGCCTGTTTTTTAAATAAGAGCTAACCAAATACAGTATATGGTTCGATATAAAGTACCCCAGGTACTAATCAATCTTAAAAACGAAGATTTTGAATTGGACCCTGGGTACTATGGGCAGTGCTAAATGATACTCTTATTTCATTAAAACTAACATTAAAACAAATGAGTACAGCAAAGGGAAACCCTGAAAGTGAATATTTAGGTTTTTATTATAGCGAGTTTACTCTAGAAAGAATTGTGATATTAAGTAATTTATCATGTTTTAGTAGAATGTCTAATGAATTTCTTCAGGGACTAAGTTCATTAAAGCGAAACTTAGATATTCACTTTTAGGTTTTTTTCTTTACAATATGAATAAGCAAATATAGTCTCTTAAATAAAAACAATTATCTTTTATGTTACTATGAAGGCGAAAGTTATCAACAAGTTTCTTGATCGAAGTAGTTTAACAGTGGCAATAATAATAAAAATCTCTAATATAGTTAGCCTTGTATACACAATAAATTAACATTCAGAAAAACTTGCTTTTTAATATAAATAAATGCGTACGTACGTATATACACAAAATTGAACGCCAAAAAATCCAAACTTACTTTTTTTAGTAGCTTTAAATATATGGCATGTAGCTTTTGTATCACTATGCGGCTTCGCTCCAAACAATTTTAAATGATCATCATGTGAATTTGGATTTGGGATGGATTTTGGATTTGGCCAGGTTTGGGATTTGGGAGGAATTTGGGATTTGGCCGGGTTTGGGATTTGGGATGGGATTTGGGATTTGGCCATATGGGATTTTCAAGTATGGCCGGACAATCCCATTTGTCCGGGTTTGTCCATGGACAAATCCCAAATCCCATGAGTTTTGCCGGCAAGTATACTCCTGATTCGACCAATCAAATCACATAATTTTGTAGACAAAAAATTTTATTTTTAAAAATTCAAAATTTTACTAGTAAAATATAAAAATAAATAAGCAATATCAAAGTATATAGTGTAAAATTTTATTTTGAACAACTTTTTCTAAGTTATAAAGATAGATTGTTTTAGTAAAAAAATGTTTTAGAAGAAAATCAACAATTTCTAATATTAGTACATATAAAACTTTTTACTAATTTAATCTATATTTATATTTAAATAATATGCAAAATTTTATGCTAAACAACTTTTTCTAAGTTAAAAAAGTAGATTGTTTTAGTAAAAAAAAAAGTTTTATATGTGCTAACTTTGGAAATTTTTGATTTTTCTTATAAAATATTTTTTTTACTAAGACAATATATGGGGGTGAATTAGTAAAAAAGGGACAAATTTTTTCTAAGTAAAAGCTTTCTTGATCTTAAGCTCAAATATCTTAACAACTATCTTAATAAATTTAATAAATTTTTTTTTATTTTAATTCTATATAATTTTAAGATTAAAATAAAAAAATTTTTTAGCAAATTTGATTAAGATATTTTAATTTAAAAATTAAAAAAAATTTACTAAAAATGATTTGTCCCTTTTCTACTGGATTACCACCATATCTTTATGACTTAGAAAAAGTTGTTCAAAATAAAATTTTACATTATATAATATGCTATTTTATATATATTTTACACTTTATTAAGTAAAATTTTGAATAAAATTTTTTGACTACAAAATCATGTGACTTGATTGGTCGAATCAAGGGGTGCGACAAATTTATATTCTCTAAATAATTATATAGTATATTAATAGATAGATAAATAGTTTTAAATAAAAATAATTTCAAGCATTGAATTTTTAAGACTAGGTTCCATAAAGTTATATATATAAAAAATCTAATTAAGTTATAAAAATGTGTTGAATATGTCTTTTATAAATTGTCAGATATCTACTATTAGTATAAGTAGCATGTTCTGTAATAGCTTGTAGTTTGACCAGCTAATTTATCCATGTAGCTTCTGCGAGTTAGTTTACTAATCTAAAAAGAAATAAAAGCAAGTTGCTATCGAAAGTAGTTAAAAATAATGCTAAAAGCACTTCGCAATAGTTTTGCTGATAATAATATCATATCTACCTATTATGATTTATATAAGTTGTGTTAGTAATCAAGTGTACAGTCTCAGATATTACAGTACTAAATATGATAATCGATTGATAATATATAAATGAATTTTCTAGAATAAATTTGATAATCTATATCTATATATATTAAAAAACTGTACAAATTATTATATAAAAAAATTTTTTTGCTACAAAAAAAAGATAACTAAGTACATTATTTTAGTTATATAGTTTTAGGATTCCACATGATCCCATGACATTTCATAAGCTAGTTACTATAAGGTAAGTGCATTCTTGTTAAAACTATTAGTTAAAAGCTTGTACGACATAACGGCCGATTTGCAGATTACCCTAAAATTTTTGACGCACCTAAATTTAACTTTATATTAGTGCGTCAGTAATTGATATCCAAATCATCCAATCATAACAGAGATCACCCAAAAATTTTTAACGCACCTAAATTTGACTTTATATTAGTACGTGCAATTAAATTTAAAATTTTATTTAGGATGTTGTAAACCCAGTTTCTTTGGTAGCTCTTAGTTAGTACAGTATGATACTACATTTAATAGATAATCCAATAATACACATATTAAAGGCTCAGAATATAAGGATATAATAGAGAAATTTTTATTGATAATATTTTCAAAAAATTCGACAATGAAACATACATCATTACATAAGTAGAGCTTGAAACTTTAATTAGAAAGGTTAATAGAAGTAGCTTAAAATATTTAATAAATTATCAATATATAGTATTTATTTAATTTATATTAACACGTTTAATAAGTTTGTAGATTACATACAGTTAAAGAACTGATAGTTCCAGACTCTATATAACCCCCAAAAAATAGACAAGGATGGAAAAGTGGCAATAAAGTCACTGGCAATTGCATTAAGGAATTTCAACTTAAAGCCACAGAATATGAGAATGTAATCGGATAGATTCCTTTTAATAAAGAGCGTTCTCAAGCATATTCTTCGATCAATCTGGTTAGCAAAATAATAATCGTGATTATCATTTAAGTCAAAAAAATCTGAAGCTACAACTGCTAATTTTTTTCAGAGTTTTTTAATCAGTAAAAAAATGATTTAACGAATTAATTATTTTAATAAATAAACATGCGATGAAAATTATCGTTATGAATCATTATTTATATCAACGAATTATTATTTTGTTATTTATTTTAAAATCTTTGCTGCAAATAAAAAAAATACATTTTTGTATTTTGTTGGTTTGTAGTAAATGAAAAAAAACAGAATTTGGAATTGTAGATTGTGATTATTCTTTTATTAATCTATCTATCATTTTTATTTATTTCAATTGTAAAACAATAACCGCTAAATAGTATACTATCATCTTTCTAAACTATTGGACATCAATAATGGTCTAATAAAATATCACTATAATGGTTAAACACTATCTTAATCAATAGCTAATCATATGACACATGCTGCTTGAAAACACATAGCCACTTTTTTAATTATTGATCGGGATCGTTATTCAAAGAATCTACAAAAAAAAAAAAACAAAAATAGTACAGTTAATACTATTGTCCAGTACTCAATCATAAATTCATAGAATATGTTTAGAGAGCTTCCAGAAATTAATACCACACCTGATACTCTATTAGCCAATCAAATTTTATATTTTTTTTAAAAATTATTTATATGTCCAATTTTTTGAATTGATAATAACTTTTGATCTACTGGTCCGTTTTGTATGATTTAACTAAAAATGCTCATCTCGATGAGATGATTCTAGCAAGCCCAAAATAGTTAAAATCTAATTACAGGATCCCAAGATCGTTCAACTTTTGTGTAATTTTAATAGTAATTTTTTAGAATCACTAAGTAAATTTTTTAACGTTGAATAACTTTTGATCCACTGGTCTGTTTTGGATAATTTAACTACCAAAATGTTCGTCTCATTGAGACAAACATTTTGGTAGTTAAATTATCCTGTGATTAGATTTTAACGATTTTGGGCTTGTTAGAATTGTCTCATCGAGACGAGCATTTTGGTAGTTAAATCATCTAAATTGGCCTAGTAGATCAAAAGTTATCAATAATTTTATAATTTTATACTTTTGGCCAGAATTATAAAATTTTGACCAGAATTATAACTTGATATTTTGGCAACCCCACCCACCCACCCAAAAATTACGTAATTACTAGAAGCTTCCTTAATATTAGACACCTGTGAAATAACATATAAAATTGTGCCAAACTTAACTTCAAAAGTACATACAAATCTAAATTAAAATGGTAAACTTGAATTTTATTTTAATTAACACTACGTAAAAAAATATTAATTTAAAAACTAAAACTTGTCGATTTTAGTTACTTTTTGCTAATTGCTATTCTTTCTAAAAAAAACCTATTGGTTTTGAAGTGGGCCCATTGGTTCGACGTATGTTTTATTATACTTCTTAAATAAGTCAACAAATTTGACATGTGATTTGGGGCATAGTTTTAAATTTACGCCCAATCAACATGTGACTTTTTGCAGATCAGTAAATATTTTGGGGATCACTTGTGAGGCCCAATTTTAACAATTGGCCGATATGAGTTATTATATAAAAAAAAATTTTTTATAGAAATGCAAAAAAAAAATAACTAAAGATATTATTTTTAATTGATGATTTGCTAGTCACTTAGAGAATTTTCTATATTAGGACGTGACAGAGATCACATATGGATAAAGCCCAAATTGAAAATTTCGGGTTATATATAAAGTTATAAAAGTTCTTAACAAATACAGTATTAAAGTAGTACAGATTATAGAATGATACCATATGCTTTTAATTATTTAGTTAGGGGCGTGCCATTTATCACGTAATGTTTTTTACTTAGTAGCTACTTTTATCCATATATAGTGTGTTCACTTTATCTAATTTTGATTGATTAATATAATATATAGACGTGATCACTACCTTTGACCATGTATTCATAGTAAAAATCACATAATAAATGGCATGCTCCTTATTAAGATTTGATTTTTTTTTTTTTAGTAAACTTTACTTTGCAAGCATGCGGCATTTACTATCTTAACAGAAACTTAATTTCCTTAAAGTACAGTAACTGTGTAGTAACTATATAGTAATTATATAGTTGATATTAAATTTAATAGTAACTATATAGTTACTATGCAGTTACTGCGCATTAAGGAATCTCAAGTTTCTGTAAAGATATAAACTCTATACTTATTAAATTCATACCCAATTTTACAACACCTCATTATTAGCTAATTTTATAATGAATATTTAATTTTTTTTTTAAACTTTATGAAGGTATATATACCTAAAAAATAGTTTGCTATTTATATAAAAAAAAGAGATTCGGGTGAACAATTTAAAAAATAAGAAGCTTAAAACTCCTTTAGTATCTTCCATAAATTAGTGTTCAAATCTGTTGTGTATTTGGAATACTGGATAATACGTTTTCGAAGGATAATTTATTCAAATCATACCAATTCAAAAAACATATTGCGAAATATTATAAGTTAGGCCATGCAAACTTATACAATTGGTTTTCATATCACCAAGTAACCTTCGTGATCCAGTGATCTGAATTTTAATTTTTTTTAAAAAAAATTTTTTAATAAAAAAAATTTTATTTAAAAATTTTATTGTTTTACAACTGAATACCCGATAAAAAATTTCATATATTAAAAATTTAATCTTTATTCTTTATACTGTTATACAAGCAAACTTTGTTTTCTTAGAACATATTGTACTGATCAATAACACTTTAGGCGCGTTTTAGTTTAAAGTTTTATATTTGTTATCATTATTTATATATGTAATTGATTAATAATCTTTACTATATTAAAAATTCGCTTTGTTCACATAATTATAAATAGAGAATTTCTATTGGCTAATATATTAAAAAATTAAAAATTCAAAACCCACCTCAATGATTCGGCTAGAATATGAAAACCAATAGTATAAGTTTGTGTGGCCTTATGTCGAAATTACAAGTTTGGACTATTTTTTTATTTAAATGTTACAAAAATCTAATAAAATAACAAGTACAATTTTTATCGTTACGAAAGTTTATTTTTTTCCAATTCAAGTTCATTTTCTATCGTTCTTTGCTTAAAGTAGAGATTGTACTCGTTGGGAAAACCTCTACCTGATTACTATTAAATTACCCAGATATTCGGATAAATTACTATTTCACACAATCACTAGCTTAAAGCTTTTTGCTTATATATGAGTACCAATGATATGTGAAACAGATTATTCACCCTAGAAGTCAGAATATCAAGATACATATATAATATATTTAGGTTCTAATCTTAGCCTTCTGGAATCAAAAACGAATAATAAAAGTGTTTATATTAATTTAGAAATTTGCAAAGCTACTAAGAATTGATAAGAATTATATGAAATTTTTTTTTATTTTATATTAATAAAAGAATTTATCATAATTTACTAGTTTAATCTATTGATATATTTAGCTACATATTTAAATTGATTTATTTTTAAAGAAATTTGGTTTTATCTTATTGTTCATTCCTGGAAGTTTTTTATAAATAATCTTAAAGGAGCTTGTTCTTCGATACTTAGTATAAAGAAATAAACCTTCTGTTCCAAAAAAAAAAACTATAGGTTCTCTTCATAATACTGATACAATAATTCTACACTATTGGGGGTTTACTAGAAGATGTGAAATAAACTTTTTTATTACATGCATTTGCTATCAATATTATTAAAATCCCATCATTGCGACTGCACTGCAATACTGAATAATAACTCGTGATATTTAATGATATTTATGATAAAATGTGAAATAACTATTAATAGAACATAATCGAAAAGTTAAACTTCATCAGGAAGTTGTTTTTATGTAGAGTTATATAAAATATCTATGTAGAGTTATATAAAGTATCTATTTAAGTATATTTAAAATTTATATATAAACTTACAAACCCAATGTAAATTTACATAGTATAACTTTTACATAAATATAAATATATATATAATTATATAAAAATTTAAATAATAGTTATTTAAATTTTATATAAATTTATAAAATATTAAAATATAAATAAATTATATATATAGAATTTATTAAATACTTAATTAAAATTTATTAAATTTTTATATAAAATTAATAAAATTTAAATATAAATAAATTATACATATATATTATATAATATTTAATTAAAATTTATATATAAATTTATAGAATTAAAATCTAAATAAAATTCATAGATACAATTACATTGCAACTTATAAAACTTTATATAGTATTTATTTATATTATATATAAAATTAGATTTATATAAAATTTGCTTACTTATTATATAGATAATAGATAGAATTTTAATAAAAGCAAATGTATTTGAATTCTTTATACAAATTTATATAAAATATTACATTTTTAATAAAGCATAAATAAATAAAATTAATTATATACTATAGCGATTATGGTGCTTATTCACTATTTGATGCACTTGAATTTTCATTTTCATGATTGCTTTCATCATTGTTATCATCACGCTGTTACAAATTAATAAAACATTATAAATTAATAAGATTTGCAAGATACCATACCAAATAATTTCAGATAAGCATATACATTACCAAGAAATATTGCAATTTTCGCGTTAAGTATCTTTCATCAAATTTGATTTTGGTAATTTCTGGGTTAAACAGATTATGTAAGATAGCACACGTTAATGCATAATTATTTCTTGTAAGCTGTCTTCCAAATACTCATTTTGCAACCATTTGAAGGTATGTCTTGTCATCTTCTTCGATTAACGTGTCCAGATTTTCAAAACACCATTGCACTTCTTTACTTAATTTCCAAGAGCCTATTTCTGCTTCAGAGCTTTCAGAATTAACAGTTGGTGCAATCTTCTTCTTAAAGACATATTCGAATACTGAGCGGCGAAAAGATCCAAACAAGGCCCCATGATACTTGCAAGATTCCGTGCTAATCTGTATTTAAATTCAAAAAATTATATAATAATGAAACGATATGATAAAATCATACTATCTACCAAATTTTCAATTTTAGAAAATAAAGCCTCCTACTTGGAAGCTTTTTGGTATCGTTCCATTTTGTCTGGACAAAGTACTTCAAGTTCTTTTTTGATTGCTTGTTCATAAATTTTATCGTTGGGATAAAGCCAATTATCTATAGCAATCTTGATCCCTCGTGTTGCTCCTTTCTATAATTAAAAAAATTAACAAATCCTAATTAACTATATTGACATTATCTTACTAAGTTATCACTTATTCTAATAAATTTGATAATTGTTTTAGCGTAAAATTGATTTTCTATTCACATATAGTTCAGGTCTCAGCTCGAACTAGAAAATAAACATATTAAATTATGAGAAAAAATTCAGAATGTAGTAATTTTTTAACTAAACTAACCTCATCTTTTCATTAGATAATTGACGGTTTAATCACATGTGAATAGAAAATCATTTTTACGTGCTGGCATCATTTGGCTAAGTTTGAAAAAAAATGATAATTATATATACCTGGCATCGTTTATTTAATTTAAAAAGATAAAAAATATTTTATTATATATTATTCATATTATTCGGTCAGATTAAACAATAAACATAAGTGTACCTGCCACTATTCATCATCGTTACCCTTTGCCTTTGATTTCAAGTTTTCGCATGATAATCGTAAAGTCTTGACACTCTCAGTAAGTTGAGTAAGAATACCTTCTAATGCGTTTTGTTTTTCCATTATTGAAGTATTTTGCTCTAATACTTTTTTAGTAATATCCAGCAAGCAATTGACCGAATCACTTTCGTCACTTAAGGCTAAATAAATTCAATAATTAGTATTTTTATTTTTATTATGTAAGATAATAAAATTTAATACGAACCACATTTTGCAACAACAGATGATTTTTCTGGTGTATTGATAAAAATTTTATTAATTGGAGATCTTCGTGGGCTTTCAGTTGTTACATCCTCATCAATATCAATAACATCACTATTATCAATATTATTTTTGTTTGTAGATAGTTTCTTGTCTATGCTTCTGAAGGATTGACTTGTAGAAGTAGAAACTTTCATATTTCGCCTTTTTTTCGAAGTAGAAGCTGATGTGCCAGATTTTAGTGCGTCTAATATCCAAGAGAATATAATAATAATATTATATATATAAGCTAGGTTGGCATGTCACAATGTCCAATTAATTTCAATTTTTTTTGGACATATGTCCAATTTCAATTGGACATATGTCCAAAAAAAATTGAAATCAATTGAACATTGTGACATGCCATTTTTGTATATAAGACCTTAACAACTTTTAAGTAATATATCAAATCCTAAAATTATCGACTACCGAATCAACTTCACTAGTTTCATTCTGTTCTGAGCTATCTTTTTGTTTTCGACTTTTAGAAGATATACTGTAAGGAATGTTTAAAAAAATTGGGATTACTATTAATTACAGTATATAAAAAATTCAATTAATAGTAGGTGCAAATACATATTACGCAATATGTAAAATTAATGTAATTGAATTCGAGTTAAAAAATATGTAATTATATTATTACATAAAATTATTATATTACTTTTTTATCTTTTCAATATTTCGCTTCGAGCATGTGATCAGACTGCTGTGGTCATACAAAAGCACTTTTTGCTAGAGCAAAAAGAACAAAATTACAAAGTATTCTTTTTTAATTGGTATTATAAATAAATACTCTATTGCTTTTTTACAAATATAAGAATTTAAATTGGATGTTTAGTGAGAAAATCATTTACGTACGTACTCTTTGAATAATTAAATGTAATGTATTAAAAGGATATTAATATTAAAAGATTAAATTTTATATTTGTATTTAATGAAAGTTTGAGAAGTTTCGTGGTGGTTGGAAGAAGAAAAAAAAAAGTAAAGTTAGAATTTTTCTTCGAAGATATTTAAATGAATAACTTCAAGACTGATTTGTGTAACATATATTTCGATCGATCCAATTCTAAAATGGTATTATTAAATCTAACTATGCAACATATTCGATTATTATAAAATAATCTAGAATATTCAATTCTAATTGTTGGTTCAAAAAAAGAGAACAATGATATCGATATTAGTTAAATATGATGCAGATTGATGACGTATATCAAAGTTAAAAATATTACAAAAGCAAAAAAATCCCTTTAATAAATTATCTTTCTCCAAAAGTGAAAAACTGAAAGTAAAAGGTAAAAAAAAAACTAGAGAACTACAACTCAAATATTATTTTATTGTAATAAGATTCTCTCTGATTAAAGTAATTTTTGACTAATATTTTGACATATGTTATTATTATTATTTAGCATTTACAATGTTTATTTGTGGTGTGTTCAAAGAAAGTTTTGACCGTCTAACGTGTCTTGTAAATCACAGAAAAGTTCACAAAGACCATCAGGTTGAGGAAAATTCAGATGAGAATACAGAGATTCATAGCTCTGATGAATCAGAATCGGATGTAATAATGTTTGATACTCAAGACATCATTGACAAATATAGCCCTGAACCCAATCCAACATTTGATGAATCTAATCCAACGTTTAATGAATCTAATTCAATATTCGATGAATCTAGCTCAACATCCGATGAATCTAGCTCAATATCCGATGAATCTAGCTCAATATCCAATAAATCTAGTTTATTATCTGATGAATCTGGTTCAACATTCAAAAAATTTAATCCAGTATTCGATGAAAAAGATATTACTAATCAAAAGGATACTTGTGAATTCGATCAAATATTTGAAGAGAGTATGTTGAAAAATTACGAGGCTGTTAATGAATATTTGAGTGATGACAGTGAATGCAGTGATATTGATAAGATAGATAATGCAGAATTTCCAAGTATTGCATATAGAGATTTCATAGAAATAGTAAGTGTTATGTTAACACTTACAATGAATTTTTGATAATTAACTATGAAATCTTATAATGTGGTGTACACAAAAAATTTAAATATGTTGTCGTTTTATAAATATTTAAATTTAGTATCTAAACAATTTGGTGTTTATAATATTATTAGATCATTAAATACCAGCTTTCTTATATGGCCGGTGATGCAATCTTGAAGTTTATAAGAAAACATGGCCAACTTTCAAACAAAGCTTTGCCACGATCAACAAAAGATAGCCTCCTTTTTTTGGATACTCTGAAGAAAAGTTATACCAATTTTTTTTCGACCCCTGTTGTACAAGTAAAGGATCAAGTCTATTCATTTGAGTATCGACCAATAATTTCGGTGGTTAAGGAGATTCTTCAAGACTCAAAACTTGCAGAAAGTTGTGTTTTTGATTACAAAGAAATTTATTCATCAATTGGGGTAAGTAAAATTCTTAATATTCAACTATTCTATTATCCCTTAGATTGTAGTAGAACACAGGCAAATTTGCCTGCGTTTTTGCACTTTTTTAGCTCTGATTTACTTTTTTAAAATGCTAAAATAATTAAATAAAACTTTGTACAATTATATTTGAAAATAAGGATTACTTTTTTGCAAAATTAGTTTTTATATTATAAGAAAATAAATTATAGTTACATATAAGCTGAAAATAGATAATTTTAAGAAAAAATTTTTTTAAAAAATTTTATTACAATTTTTCTGCGATCTTATTTAGTTTTAGTTTTAGAACTATAGTTCTTAAGACAATATTGTAGTTTATATAAAGGATGACAACTTTCATTATTGCAACTTTAATGATTTACTTGTAAAAATTAAGACTTGTATTAGAAGTAAAGATTTTTTTTATAGACGGGAACATATAAAATTTGAAAAAATCTAAAAAAAAATTTTAATAGTAAAAATGCCAATACAAGAACTTTAAACATTTATTATATTAAAGTTTTCTAATGATTTTAAAAAAAATTTATAACAAAGTTACTAAAACAAAACTCAAAGAATATTTTTTACTTAGAAAAGATATGGCTAAAATCAATATTTAAAATTTTATTAAAAATTTTAAAATATGCAGGCAAATTTGCCTGTATTACAATCTAAGGGATAAAATAGACTTTGATCTGCACTTTATATATACACAATGTGTTACCCAATTCGAATTGTGTTAAAAATACAAATATTTCCCAATTCAAATTGTATTAAAAATACAAATATTTCCCAATTCGAATTGTGTTAAAAATCCAAATATTTTTTTTGTATTTAGTACATTTGAAACCTTTTTCTTTTTGTATTAATACATTCGAATCTTTTTTTTTTAATTTGTATAAATGTAATTAAATTTTAGATATTATTTATTACTATCTAATTTTAGAAATATCAAGAAAGGGAATACTCTAAGTTTTATAATTGTGAATGGTGGGGTTGTGCACAACAATGTATTCCATCTGAAAATAAAGTTTTAGCCATAATTATATATTCAGATGCGACTATGTTAGATCGCTTAGGAAAGATTTTGCGTCATCCAGTTTTCATCAGCCTGGGCAATATTCCAACAAAGCTTCGTAACAAATCTGAGGCTAAGGCGCTTGTTGGTATCATACCAACATTACAAGGAACAAAAGAAGAGCGACAAACATCACAATTTAAACAATTAATTTGAATGACATTTCACAAATGCATGAATGTATTATTTGCACCATTACGTTTGCAATATCATTCAGGTGTATTATTAAAAGTTAGCAATTGCAATTTAAGATGCAATTTGATGTTATCTTGTGTTATTGGTGATTGGCCTGAGAATTGCAAATCCTGTTTGACTTACAACGGAACAAGTTGTTCGCGTCCTTGTCATACCTGTCTTATCGAAAAGGATAAATTAAATACCATTAAATTACCTTCTAATCGCATGATCATCAGAACAGAAAATCAAATGAAGCGGATTATTGAGTTAAAACAAGGCAAAGATTATTCATTACATGAAGAAATTAATAGCTTCTGGAACCATTTGTAAGTACAATAACTTTATAACCATTAAAAACTTTTATTAAAAAAATATTACAATACTGTATTTTTTTTTTCTTTTACATTTTTATCATAGAAACTTCAATATTTATACGGCAACTGTACCTGAACGAATGCATCACTTGGATCTTGGACTATTCCCATATATGGTTAAATACACACGGGATCTCTTAAAATTTTACGGTGGAAGTGCCCTTGTCAATAAAATGGACCTAAGGCTTGGACTAATACCACGCTATCCAGGATTGAAAATCTTTAATTCCGGGCTTGCAGATCTTGCGTTGTTCATAGCGTCCGAGTATAAGCACATGATGAAAGTCATGCCTTACGTTCTTGAAGGTCTTTTTCTTGATGAGAAAAAAGATGAATTACTTGTTCAAATGTTTGTTAACTGGAATACAATGTATTGTCAGTCGAGACAAAATAAATTTACACAAACTGATCTTTCCCATTTTGAGGTTAGTTTAGATTATTATTTTATGTTAATTTATTGTTACGTACGTATAATACTGTTAGTGTTACCGAGATTGGTTTATAATATATCCGAACCATTTGAGATAACCTAAACTTTAATAAATGTTTTTTTTTAGACTTATATAATATTAATTATTATATTGGTATTTTTATAGAAATCTATTCAAACGTGGTCAAAAAATTTTCTTAACATACTTGGCCCATTTACAAAGAATGACTGCCGATTTTTAAAGTTTCATCACTGAATACACCATACCATTGAGACGATCAAAGAATATGGGAATTTAAATGGGTTAAGTGCTGACACATATGAAGCACTTCACAAATAGTATATTAAATCCCCTTATAGAAAATATAACTGACGAAATATTGATTCGCAAATCTTACAAAAGGTCAGTTTTTCTTTTGATATCGATCCATTCTCAGTGCTGCTTACTTCATCGATAGGCATTTCACCGAAAGTTCATTTAGCTGATATAATATAGGGTTAGGGTACAATTATAGTGAAATAAGACAAATTCCGTACTATACGTACTTACGTACGTATTGTTTTACTAATTTATATTAATTTGATACTTATTAGATAACACGAACACTTATACATAAAGAAGTTTATGAATGCATTGTACTACAAAATAACCAACCTAAAATTAATACGGGAAAATTTGGTAAACAATACGCACCATACCATTGCTCTATCTGAAGTCGATTATTGAATTATATGAACTTGACGAATGTAGCCCAGAAATTCTTGAAGGTTTACTACATTTTATTCCCGCATTGAATAACTATTTTGATCTTACATTTAAAAAAATATAAGCGAATCAGAAATAACTTTGATTTTATTTAAGTCTTTTAAACTACCTAATAAAGAACAAGTAAGGGCAACCAAAAATTATTACAATAATGCAATGTTTAGCAACATTGCAATTTATATGGATACTGAACAAGAAATTGAAACATGTGGCGGATATTGTTTTGTGAAAGTGTAAATCTAATTATTTATTCTTTTTACATGCATTTATTTAAAGACTATTTAATTTTATAACATTAATTTAATTACTTTACAATTTTAGGTTTTATTATTGGTTCGTGTAGTGTTAAAAAATGTTATAATATTCAATCTCGTGCTTGTTCGTTGGTACGATTTTAAATTTTCAAATGCCCCTTCAAAATTTTATAAATTCGGGTGCTTCTATTTACAACTTACAAATGTTTACAATTTGATCCCTGTAGAATCAATTAACAACATCGTTCATATTGTGCCACAATTTGACACAATTAATTCATACTATGTTAATATATTCATTTCTAATTTATAACACTATAAAATTTATATAATTTTATATATATTTATAAAATTTATTAGCTTTAAATTATATTTACATAAATGTATATGTAATTTCAAATAGAATTATAAATAGTAATTATTATGTAAAATTTATATATATAATTTTTATATAAATGTTATATCTACTTAAAATTTATATAAAAAGTTTATTTAAATTTTAAGAAAAAATCTAAACAGTGCACCGGTGCACTCAGTGCACCTCTATAAATTTAGTATTTCTAGTAGCTTCAATAGTATAATAAAAATTAAAGATTAGGGTTAAGGTTAGGTTTAGGTTTAGGTTTAGTTTTAGGTTTAGGGTTAGGGTTTGGATTGAATTTAGATAAAATTACGAGAGGAGCATTTTTGCTTAATAACTCAACAGGGGTTACCCTAGTAAAATTGTAAAATAGCTTAGTAACATAACAGGGGTTACCCAAGGGGTGCACTGAGTGCACGGTGCACTATATAACAGATTCCAATTTTAAAATATACAAAAGTTATATAGCTTTTTTTAATACAAATTATATTTTTATAAGTATAAATAAAATTTATATAATTATTAGGCGGCATAAAAAAAATAAATTGGTTTTCATATCCCGGCCGGGTCAGAATTGATTAGAGTCAAAATTTTATTTTTATGCCGCAGTAGGTAAGCAGCCAATAAGAATGCATGATTTCATTATTATAAAATAGGATCGTAGCGAATATATTTTTATTTTATACTTATAAAAAAAAAGAGATTTTATACATATAATAAAAGATTTCTAAAAACTATCTGATTTAATTATTTGTTCGGAGCTGTTTTCCCTTTTTGTTCGTACTTGGACTCCACTTATAACGCTTTTTTGGTAGAGATTTTCCACCACATCTGGCACACAATGGATGTTCAACTTTTGAAAGATTTGTTACATCCCTATTGCCACACAAAAAGCAAAATGCGGAGAAGATTCCTGCCGAATAATAGGGTTTTTCAATTGGAGATGCACAACTCCAAGAATCATTTACAAAGACACGTTGAAAGAGCTTGTAGATAGGATCGTCCTTTGTGAATCTATTTTCAGGTTCGCCAGTTTCTTTGTTCGCCATATAGCTTGAATCTTCATTAATCTCTGTATTTCCCATATATAAGCAACTAGCTCTAGTAATTACATCGTTTTGTTGGATTTAATCTTGCTAGCTTTAAACTTGTGGATCAATTTGTTTGTCATCACTTAGTTGGTCGTCACTTAGCTGGTCATAACTTAGTTGGTAATCAATTAGTTGGTCGTCAATTAGTTGGTCGTCACTTAGTTGGTAATCACTTAGTTGGTCGTCAATTAGTTGGTTGTCAATTAGTTGGTAGTCACTTAGTTGGTCGTCATTTTGTTGGTCGTCACTTAGTTGGTCGTGGTTGTCACTTAATTGGCTGTCATCGCTTTGTTGGTCATTATTATTCTCAACATCAATAGTATCAGCATTAATGAAACTGGTGGAAGCAAGATCACAGGTATTATGAAAAGACATTCCGCATGTGTATAAGATCGTATCTAGGAAAGATTCTAACATTTTACGCTCTTTTTCTATTAATTTTTTTGAACTAAACAACAAACGCGGTTTCTCACATTCTGAACAAGCAACAAAAATTCCTACGTTTCTTGCACGTATAGAGGAAGGGCTAAACGGCATGGTATGCTTTAGATTAGATTTTACTTTACCTAACTTGGTGGATCGTAATTTAGCATTTTTGAGCGAGGGTCTATATTCTTCCGTTGTACGTGTGTCATATAACTCATCAAATGATTTATAATGAACACCTTCGCCAGGAACTGGATCAGGGATACAATGAAGTTGTTCAAATTCTTCTTCGAAGCACCGAAGTGGTGGGCAAATCGTACATCTTTCGTTTCCGCATTTCTTAATGGTGAAAAAATAATGTCTTATGGTACAACAATGTTCGAAAAAATCCTTCAACCGTGGCTACAAAAAGGTAAGTACCAAAGTTATTAATATTATCATAAACTCTAAAACACTTTACTTACTCTTTTTGTTATGCTTTCTGCTGTACGATCTTGTCGAGTTACTTCATTATCAATTAGGTGAATTGTTTCCCATAATTCTGTAATATTAATTTCAGTCGCTGCATCGAATGTTTTAAAAGGTATTTCTTTTAACGATTGGCGTTCAAAGATGCTACGAACTAGATTAATTGGTTGCTGGACACTTCTAATAAGCTCATCTTTTAAAGTAGGGTTACTTTCTGCGATGCGTAGAATTTCTTTCATTGTATTCGCTTTTTTTATTACTTTTTCTAGCTCATCATCCATTTTACTTCGCATTAGACCAACACATTGCAGCCCAAGATTTAAAATAGACATTATGCGCTCTACTGGATTTTTCCAAAAGTGTTAGGGTTGGGTTCTTACTGCAACGAAGTAGTCAAGGTCTAAGGCCAGAAATAAGCATATGTACGACAATTGGACGCGTGTAAATGTACAACGATGGTCAGGTTCACCATCCGTATAAAGACAGAGAACAGGTTTGTTGGTGATGTTTTTTTCCAGTAAGATATTATATAATTCAGCAGCATGTCTCATTGGCGAAGAAGGCTGGAAAATAGCATCTTTTAATCCAATATGAACCTCTCCCGCATAAAAATCTCCATTAATTGACTCTGGGATATCACATATCATTGTGACACTTGGTATTATTCCGGACTTCGTATAGTCATAATCACCAACCATCATTGTAGAACCATTACTAACAACAACTTGCTTACCTCTTTCTATAGCAGCTACTGGATATCCGGGTTCTCCAACTTTACACCTATGTTTGTCATCTAAAAATACTAAAGTCGTAATTTCACGAAACTTTGTGGCAAATTCTTTTTCATATCGAAACAACGCAGATGCATAATGCGCATCTGGATGATGAGCACAAAGCTGACGAACTTGTATCATAAATTTTAAAGGTAGGAGTCTAGTATACTGTAAACTACTAAGTCTAGTCAGATTTTTAGGCCAGAATTGGAGACGAAGCCATTGTGTGCTTGGAATTGGTGTATTGGGAGGACATTCATTTTTTATCTGAGTTAGTAAGTCATTAACTGAAATGGAAGTTGCTAGGTGAACAATTGTATCATGTCGACGTTCGTCGACCACTATTACAAACTCTGATGCTTTTTTTGAAAGAAAATCAGCCGCGATTTTCCAAAAAGCCTCATATTTACTTGGTCTACCAGGATTATGTTCACGTAAATCAGTTGTAATTTCAGGGTCGCCTAATTCAAAAGCTAATCTAATTCTTTCATCCATTTCTGCTTCGTTGACTGACTCAGGTGCAGAAGAATCTCCGGTTAACATACGATAAATTGTGCGGAGCGCTGCAGGTTTAGCTTTTGGTAAAAGTAGGTCACATGTATGCAAATAGCTGGCTTTCATTGCACGAGTATGATAGTGAGGGGCTTTGACCTGAAGCTCATTAACTATATTTGTGTTTTGTTGCATCAATGTAGTTTCATCAGCATTACTATCTATTTTCCAAATTGAAATTGCATTAAATGCATTATTGCCGGAATTAACCCGAAATTCACCAAGTTTAAAGGTAAATGCTCGAGATAACCCTTGTACGTAACACATTCTTGAACTACAAATAAATGAATATGAGATTAGCTATTAACAATTATTACCGTATTTTAAAGAAATAACGCGCAAGAGCGTTATTTCGCAAAAATATGGTATTTTCAATTTACTTACACAGGAGTTGTTGGTAAATAATTTTCGATATCAATTGGTGTCCATAAAGGTAAATCATTAAGGGCATTTTCTAATTGGTGATATTTGATTTTGTCATCCGGTGTTACGAAAATATTACTTTGATGAATTTTAACTTTTATGGCATCTTCTATATTGCGTACTGGAAATGTCGATGCATGGTTTTCTGTTGTAATTTTATTTTGTTGCTGTAAAAAACTAACATAATTTGAAATAGTCGTGATCAAGCTATTATAGGGTTCACGAAGCCAAGTAAATAATGGTTTTAATATCCATGGTAATGTTGTATGTAATGCAAGGGCTTGGCAATGAAGATTTAACTCAATTGCATTAAAAGGTTTTCTGGATGCCTTATACGACTCAGGGTTAGCACGACCAAAAAAGCCTAAGAATAATTCTGGAATATGATAGCTACGTTCTTCAAATTTTTTGTGACCATGCATATCAATATACCAAATTGCTTCAGATAAACAACTAACAAATTTTTTTCCTTGTGTATTAGCATATTCAGCTGAAGACCATCCTCCTCCATGTTGAAGAATCCATTCAATTATATCATTGTATAATGTTTGTTTCTTGTTTAATCGTTCTGATTTCAAAATAGGTGGCAAGTATATTTGTTTTTTTTGCATTATCATTTCGAATGCATTTTGGCGGGACACTGGAGAAGTTATGTTATCATTGGGTTTAAGAATATAGTGTATGTTTATGCCAAATGTCTTGGTTAGCTCTATTATTCCACAACTGTGACTAGTTTGAATGGCCGTTGCACCTAATGTTTGGCTTAGTTCGATACGATCAATTATTTCCAAAGAATTTATAGAAATATTGCATTCTGGAGATATTTCACTTGTAACAAGTTTATCAAAAAAATCTTTAATGGACATCTCGTATGGGATAGGATGGATATACCAACCATGAAGTGTTTTAGATCCTTTTGAAATGCGTACGTTTGCAACTGGCATATTTTTTTGTTCGAAGTTTAGACAAAATTTTATATGTATATTTTAGATTTTATTTTGACTCTTATTTATATGTTTTATTTTAAATAGTTAATGTTTTCTTTTCATATAGCAAAGTATATTTTAATTGGTAATTTCGCTATACAAATAATGTTTTCTGATTCTCAGATAAGTATTATACTCAATTTATTTTTGATGTATCGCGTTTATCGAATTAGATCAGCAATTTTCGAAAAATTTAACTTTAGCTTTTTACAATGATCAAAGTTCTTTGATCAGGTCTCATAGAACTATGATAATGTGCAGAGCTAAATGCAGTAATAAAGGCTTCAAATTTGAGCTGATCTAATTTGAAAAGAGCAATAACTTTCTTATCTATAACTTCCAGGTAATAATTGGATGATGCACATTTCTACTAAAAACAGAGAGAATTTTCAATGGAAGGTAAGCGAATGCATTTTAATCGAATTTAATGCACTAAGATAAAATCATGGCCATGGTCGGGAAAAAGTTGGTTAGCAATACGACACAAAGATTATAAAAAAAGTAAAGTGCATGGAATTTTGGAACAAAATTGATAGTTATAGAACCTTTATATTAGAAATGTGGAAAGTCCTCCTTATCTGTGAGTCATGTGAATCTACATTATGATTCTGAACTGCATATTTTATATTCTTATTGTTTGACAATAAATAATATGATCATTAGTGCATAAATTTCGTTATAATTGCACGTTAAAAACAATCATTATACAGTTATAGCTAAATGCGATTGTTATGATTTTCTTTGTTGAATTTCTGCACCACATATGTATCACGTAACAGACCTTATATCTTTATAGAGTATAGAATGCAAGAATTACACTTAAGACTAGTGTTTTGGGATATTCGGCATTGTTAGAATGGACTGGGATATGCGATATACCTATATGTACATTTAGGTTATATAATTTTTGACACCACATGTACACATATGTATATCAATATGTAGTTAATTCTGTGCGTCTTTATAACAAGATATAAAGGTTTAAGCTTTAAATCCAGTATGGTAAGTTAATTTTTAAAAAAACCTCTTTCAAAATATGCAGGCTATAAAGTTGACTGAAGAAATCTAAATCTGACTTATTTAGATTATAATCAATATCAGTTTCGCCATAACATCGCTTTTTGTCCTTTTTTTTTTTTTAAAAAAAAAAAAAGGCATCGTGAAAATATTCAATTGCGTACTGTGAAATGTATGTGCATATAATACGCAAAAAATATGAACACTACGATATATATCCAAATCGCAAATTTTAGTCCATTCTAATTCGTGTTCAAATTTTAATATAAACTACATCAACTTTTTTTATAACAACTGGAAAGATATTTCATTCATAAAAACCCTGGTTACAGAATAACAGATAGGACTTATCTTTTGCTAACTAGGCATGGGAAAAATGCGCATTTTATAATAACATGCGTATTAATGCGGATGATATATAAAATGTGCATGATACCACATGATAAAAATTTATTCACACTTAGGCCCAGACCAATTTGATTCATTACTCTTTAAAGAGGGAATAATAAATGCAAAATATCTTGAACTATTAAGTGATTTGTATTTCAAATTTTAATTATTATTGTATATAAAAATTTAATATATTAAAAAAACCTTCCGGGTTGCCGGGTCATAAATTTTTTTTACGTTATGAAAACCAAAAAATTTATTTTGTATGGCCTTACATAAAATAATATATAAAATTATTAGGGAATTGCTATTTCCACCATGGAAAATTGCTATTTCCACATGGTTATACAAGATTTTCTATTTTTAGAATTCAAAATAATATATACACTTATGTTACACAAAGGTCCGGTGCATTGGTTTTGCAAAAATATTTTTTGGTTACATGCTGCTAATGTTGTGTAATGTTACACAAGTCTAATTTGGTAAACTAGCCCTGGGTTGGCCGGCATTAAGCTTAATGCTAGTGGGCATTATCATGATAGTGCCCACCAGCATTAAGCCAGCCGACTACCAAAATTAGACTTGTATAACGCTACACGATATTAGCGGCATGTAACCAAAATTATTTTTGCAAAAACAATGCACCAGGCCTTTGTGTAACATAAGTGCATATATTATTTTGAATTCTAAAAATAGAAAATCTTGCATAACCATGGTGGAAATAGCAATTTTCCATGGTGGAAATAGGGGACGTCTAAAGCGGAGTAGATTCTTATAATAGATTTTATCGAATTAACTTAGGTATAATATATAAGCAAAATTGCAACATCAAGGTAGGTTTAGACTGTCATTTTTTGTATTTTTCAAGGTTTTCGCTTCGCTTTTTTGTTTGCTTCGCCAAAGATCATCAAAATTTGATAATTTGATTGGCCAATTGTCACATGATTCTACTCCACTTTAGACAACCCCTGGAAATAGTAGGTCCCAATTATTATACATAATATTTATATATATTGTTTTTATATAAATATTACATATATTTAAAATTTATATAAAAAATTTATTTAAATTTTAACCTATATATAATTTATTTGGTTTTTTTTAATAAAAATTATATTTTTATAAATATAAATAAAATTTATATAATTATTATATAAAATTATATATAAAAATTATTATATGTAATATTTATATATTAATTATTTAACATTTATGTAAACTTGTAAGTCTATATAGATTTTATAAAAAATGTACTTGCTGATATTGAAATCGTTGCTAATAAAAAAAGCTAAGTGTATAAAGATAAATATCTGTGACTAAACTAGAAAAACAGGATCTGTTGGGTTCTGGAGCGTTGCTTTATATTCGCAAACAAATTTCAAAGTTGCTCTGATAAATCTATTTAAAATACATTATTAATAAACATTTTTTAATACATATCTGTAAATTTTTGAAATTTTACCTTTTTTAGTGACATAAATTTTATATTAGCTGATCATCTTATACCCTAAATTGGTGATCATCAGATTATTTATCACCCCAAATTTATCTAATAATGAGATTTTAAAAACAAATTTTATATATATTAAAGCAGTATTAAAGTGTATTAAACCAATTACCTTTCCTTAAAACCAATTACCAATATTATTAAATCTATAGCAATCTTTAATTTATCTTGGTAAGCAATATATAATATATTTAAAAACTATAAATACTTTATTTCATCATGGTAATAAGCTTAATTAGCAAAAACTATTTACTAATTAAATTTCAAATCATAATTTTATAATATTTAGAACTGACATAGCATGATAGTTAGCAACTGGACTAGCAAAACAAAGTAGCATGGTAGTTAGTTTCGGGACAAGTAGTATAGTAATTAGACTTAAGACAAGTAGTATGTTAGATTCAGGACAAGTAGCATGATAGTTAGAGTAATACAGTAGTTATATTTAAAACAAGTAGTATAGTAGAGTTAAATTCAGGACAAGTAGTACAGTAGAGAACAAATAGCACAGTAGATTAGATTTAGGATAAGCAGTATGGTAGAATTAGATTTGGAACAAGTAGCACAGTAGAATTATATTTGAAACAAGTAGCATGGTAGAATTAGATTCGGGACAGGAGCATAATAGGTTAGATTCAGAACAAGTAGCATGGTATAATTAGATTTGGGACAAATGGCATAATACAATTAGATTTGGAACAAGCAGCATAGTAGAATTAAATTCGAAACAAGTAATACAGTAAAATTTGATTCAGGACAAGTAGTATAGTAGAATTAGATTCAGAATAAATAGTATGATAGAATTAGATTCGAGATAAATAGTATAGTAGAATCAAATTTGGGACAAGTAACATAGTGAGAATTAGATTTGGAACAAGTAGTATAATAGAATTATAGATTTGAGGCAAGTAATAGTAAAATTGATTTAAAATAAGTAGTACAATAGAATTAGATTCGAGATGATTAGTAAATACAGTAGAATTAGATTTACATAGTATAATAGAGTTAGATTCAAAACAAGTAACAGAGTTAGATTTGGAATACATAATATAGTAAAGTTAAATTTAGAACAGGTAGCTTAGTAGAGTTAAATTCGAGACAGGTAGCACAGTAAAGTTAACTTGGAACAAATAGCATAGTAAAGTTAGATTCAGATATAGATTCGGAACAGATATTATAGTAGATTTAGATTTGGGATTTATAGAATGGTAGTTAAATTTGGGTTTAGCAACATGGTAATTAGACTTGGGATTATAGTTAGATTCAAAATATAGTAAAATAACATAAATTATAAAATAAATAATATATTCTCAAAGTTTTATACAAGGACCCAGAAATCTCTCATATAGGTCATAACTGAATTTTGGCCAATTTCGGCCCAATTTGCTGAAAATGACAAAATATATTTATTTAAATAACTTTTGATCTAGTGATCAGAATTGAATGAACTTTGTTTTGTTATGTGTGCCTTACTGAGAACTTCATTTTTAAAAAAAGTTTGTTCAAATTGGTCTACTGGATGCCAAGATAATTGGCAAAAACTGTTTTTTGCTTCTCAAATTTCAGAGGTTTTTGCTGAAAAAACAAGTATGATCTCTATACTAGATGTCCAGGATCCTTTTATACAGTTTTTATTAATTGAATTTTTTAATGTTTTAGTTAGTATATTATAAAAAAGAAACTATAATAGTTATTTTTAATTTTTATTAGTACACGTCACTCTGGTTATATCGACATTCTCCAGCAATAGAAAAATTGTTGATATATCCAGATGTCAGTTTAATAAGCTCTATCTATACCAACATTATATTGATATTGCGTAGATATGTCGGCTTAGGCAGAGGTAAATTTTTTTGTTTTCACCAAACTTATACTAAGAATAATAAACTTAGCAAAATAAATTTATGTTAGTACAAAATGAATTTGTTTTATGTTTAATATAAAATAAATTCATCATATATTTGCATAAAATGATGAAATAAATTTATTTTATGCTTATTGTTTCATGCTAAGCTTAGTATAAAGCAAATTTAAAAAATTAATTTGATTGGTACACCTATAGCGACAGTCGGTTTATAAAAATTGTTGCGATATCCAGCAATAAAAATTATCTTAAATAATTTTTTAATATTAAAATTGTCGGTATGTCATTATAATCAATATCTTTTATGATTGTCGGTATAACCAATGAATTTTTAACATTATGGATTTTTTTTTGAAAAAAGTGTCGATATAACCAGCTATCGGTTAATCCAGCTGTCGGTATAACCAGAGAGACGTGTATATACAGTATTTTATATTTTTATTTATATAATGTACAAAACCAATCTAATACTATATCTCATATAACACCAACCTCCAAGACCCGCTTAACATTTTTGACATGACTCTAATTCTGCGATAGTATCTAACTTAACCTCTAGCTAAACTAGTAATACAGTAGAATCGTTTAAATGATTGCTATAACTAGTTATGACATAAGCTTTGAATGACTCTACTATATAACTAAACTAGATCTACATAACTATCTAATTATGATCCTAATTCTTATACTTGTCCCATGCTACTATCTAACCTTACCCTTTAATTCTATTCTAACTCTTACCCTAAACCTATCTTAAAACTCACCATCATCTTAATTCATTACTTTATACACTACTAGCGACCTACTGTCATAATACTGGCAAAAGAAGAAGCACAACACGAACTAGTAATCAACATGAAAGTGCACCAGCTGAAAATGTAATAAAACACTGCCCTAATGAATACAACATGGCATAAGCATAGTACTAGTAAGCGATAAAGTAGAAATACTAGTACTGTAAAGAGGTACTAACAAACGACAATATAGCGATAATGGCAATATTATAAAAAAAATAGCAATATATAGTATATGTATATGTAGCTAAAAATTTTTGTATGTATATTATAAAATTGCATATAATTGGATATCAACTAGCTGATGTACTCTTATTTGTGTAACTAAATTTTTGGGGTGCGTCAGTAATTTGTATAAATTCCAAAAATCCACGTATATTACAAATGCATAGCTATTATATACTTATCTTTGCGTTCGATGAAACGTAAAGCTTTTAACTTCTAAATATCAGTTCTTAGAGGTTAAAAGGATGTTAATTATATCATGATTAGTTATATAAAGCAGTGTTCTCTTATATATTACAAAAATTTAAATAATTAGTTGGTTCATAGATTCCTTACACTTCATAGATTACTCGCAGTATTTATTAGTTCGCATTATTTAAATTTTTAAAGCAACTTATAATTTTGCTATAAGAAAATATAAAAGCAATTTAAATTTAAAATCTATGCTCATTTATAAAGATCTTAAAGCTAATATGGTGAATTAAGAGAACAATTTGTGAATTTTTTGTTTATTTTTTTTTTGTAATTAATTGTATATATCAATTTGAATAATATGTTTATTGCTAAACATTAATTGTCACAAATCATAATTTAAAATGAAATTTACATTCCATACTTAACCTGCTAGCCTTCTAAAACCCATTAATACTTGTTTATTATAATTTTTTTAAAACTAACTCTAACTCTAAACCCTAACCCTAAAAAATGTACCCCAAAAGAATTTAGTTTGAGATTTTATACTATTATTTCATTATGATCTGTCACATTAATTGATTACTTGTCGATTATTGACAACGAGTTGATTAAAATTTGCATATTACAACTGAAGTCAACTTATACAGAATCTATTGTCTGAATAAGTTTCTCCACTTTGCTCCAGAAATTAATGCCAGCAGAAGTCATTACTATAAATGCAAAGACAAACAAAAAATTTTATTAAAAATTCTACAGTAACGTTTATTTTACGAATCAAAAAGAAACAAATTAAAAAAAATACAATAAATATTTAAGCCTATTCTAGAATACTAGTAATAATAGTAATAATAATATTAATCAGAAATAACTTTTAATGCTTGCTTTAACATCAAACTAATGTTTAATTTTATTGAATAATCATTATACAGTTACAGTACTACTACTTCACTTTAACCGCTCTCATGACTCAAACTATATGATTCTCAACTTTATATTAACACATATTAGCCTATATTATAGTCTTTTTTTTTTGTTGGTTTGTGAAGAATAAACTTTTACAAATAAAACAGTTTAAATTGCAGAGTTAGATTTATTGTACCTACAGACTAAATTTAAACATTCAAACATATCTCTTATCTAACTTCCGAATTACTTCGCGGATTACTGAATTACTTTGATTGTTTATAGTTTAAAAGGTGCTCTATCAATTTTTTTTTAGTATCGAATTTTGCCATGGCTACCAAACTATACCAAACAAACTTTGCAAAAAGTAGATTACGATTTAAAGAAAGCTCAAGATCCCAATGCTACTACAGGACCCCGAAATATATAGGGAGGGGTAAAGTTTTAGTTTGCTTATTTTTGGTCTTTTTTGTGCATATTATTTCTTTTTATAGTAATTGTTTGCTTATTTTTGCCTTTTTTTGCAGATCTTTCTATATTTAGTAATTTTTGTAAAACCTTACCCTTTTGTAGATATTTTGGGGTCCTGCTACTACTCAAGACAAAAAGGAGTCTTTGGACAAATTAGACAAAAATGAGGGAGAACAAGCCTATGAGGACAAAAAAAAAGAAATTAAAGAAACCAAAAGAAGTAGCCAAAGATAATATTTTTGTAATAGCGAAACATTATGCCAATATGTAAAAGATTCGTATAAATTATCCAATCATAATAAAAGCTCGCTATACTGTATGCATGTGATACAAATTCTGAAAAATTTGTACATTTACAAATCAGGTTTTTAATTAATAAATTTGTGTCATATTTACTTAGTGTTTGCGGATCATTTTATCCAAGTGACTCAAGGATTATCAATTAAAACATAATTTCAAAATCTATCCTAATCCCATAATGTTTTATAAGGTAGTTACTCGATAAGCAAATAAAGAAGTGAATGCTTTATAGCTTTATCATATTAGCGAATCAGCATAATTGGGTAAATTGACTAATCATAATTGAGGATTATCAAAAAAATTTTAAATGAAAATTATTATAAAGCAAATTTTCACAAAAACAGTCTTTTTAACTAGCTTTGCATTTATAATTAAGTATGTTGAACATTATGAAATTCATGTATTTAATTATAAGCCAAAGGTAGTTTAAAAAGACCATTTTTTTGAAAATTAGCTTCTGAATTTACCCTTAATAGTTACCAACCCATCTAACAATACCCAACCCATCCTAAAACACCTGAAAGGATCCCGGACATCTCTGATATATGTTATATATTTTTTTTAGCAAATTGCAAAAAATTTATATGCCAGAATAATATATTTTTATGTGCTGAACAAGTTTTTTAGAGCACAATATTAGAATTAATTAGTAAAATTTGGAGAAACATAGAATTTTTTAGTATTTTTATTAATAAAATTATATAAAATATTATAATTCTCCAAATTTTACTAATTGATTCTAACATTGTGCCTTAAGAAAACTTGTTCAGCACATAAAATACATTATTCCAGCATATTTAATTTTATATTTTTTTGAAAATTTAAGAGAAGATGCTTAATTTTAGATTTTTTGATCAAAAAATCCAAAATTAAGCATCTTCTCTTAAATTTTCAAGAAATATAAAAGTAAATATGCCGGAATAATGTATTTTTATGTGCTGAACAATTTTCTTGGGGCACAATATTAGAATCAATTAGTAAAATTTAAAGAATTATAATATTTTAATATAATTTTATTAATAAAAATACCAAAAATTCTATAATTCTCCAAATTTTACTAATTGATTCTAATATTGTGCTCTAAAAAACTTGTTCAGCACATAAAAATACATTATTCCGGCTTATTTACTTTTATATTTCTTGAAAATTTAAGAGAAGATGCTTAATTTTAGATTTTTTGATCAAAAAATCCAAAATTAAGCATCTTCTCTTAAATTTTCAAGAAATATAAAAGTAAATATGCCGGGATGTATTTTTATGTGCTGAACAAGTTTTCTTATGGCACAATGTTAGAATCAATTAGTAAAATTTGGAGAATTATAATATTTTATATAATTTTATTAATAAAAATACTAAAATTCTATGATTCTCCAAATTTTACTAATTGATTCTAACTTTATGCTCTAAGAAAATTTGTTCAGCACTCAAAAATATATATATTATTTTGATTTATAAAAATAAATGTGATAATTTAGTTTTTAGCAAATTACTAAAAATTTATATGTAATAATTGAATTTTCAGCAAATTTACTTGATTTTAGAGGTAGCAAAAACCTCCAAATTCATGCAGATCATTTATGACCTATATTAGAGATGTCTGGGGTCCTCATCTGAGTATTTTAATAAATAGTAAAATACTTTTTCTACAGCTTAGCATGGCTCTTTTATCAAGTTTTTTTTTGTTTTTTAACTTGTTTAGATATCAAAAAGCCTCTTTGTTAGTTATAACAAGTGCTTAATTTGTTAGTTTTTCAACATTACTTAGAAACAAATTTTTATATAAAAGTTTATTAAAAAAGGCCCAATTATGCCAATTCGCTAATATATATTTTAGAAATCAATATAGAATAGTAATACATTAGCAAAATAAATATATGAAATCTTTCAAAAGAAATTGCATGTTGCGATTGACGTAAAATCTTTTAAAAGAATTGCAATTTTTCGAAAGATTTTGGTATATATTTCTTTCGAAATATTTTGAAATATATTGTGAAATATTGCAAAATATTGCAAAATATATTGCAAAATATTGCAAAATAGGCCAAATAAACAATACAAACCTCTATCTAATTATCTTATTTCGGGGTTGCAGGAGGTAATATTTCACATATTATCATGTAAATCTGCAGTTTTTTCACAATATTTCGCAATATTTCGCATATTTTTAAAAATTTTTAAAATTTTTGCATTATCAAATTTTATATTTTTATTTATTATTATAAGAATTGCTAATCTTAACCGGGGGAATTTTTCTGTTACACAAGTCCAAATCGACCAATAAAATTATAAAAACAATTTCATATTTATTATTATTTAAAATATATATTTATTTCATATTTATTTACATAATGTGAATACTAACCTAACCATAATCCTGTACTACCCTTACCCTAACTATAACCCCATCCCTTTCGCCTAATACTAGTCTAACCCTAATCCTACACTACACTCTCTTTAACTAATCCCGTCCTATCCTAACCTACTACTAGTGCTCCTACGGACCGGACTCGAACCAGACTTTAGTCAAGTCTGAGTCTGGTCAGATTTTCAGACCGGACTCAGACTTTTATATTCAGACTTAATAGTCAAGTCTGAGTCTGGTCTGGGTCTGGTTCGAAGGCTGCAGACTGGTCTGAGTCCGAATATATTTATATGTATTTTTTGGTCTGAACAAGTTTACTTAGTGCATTTTGTTAGAATAAATTAGTAAAATTTTATGAATCATAAGATTTTATTGAATTTTATTAATAAAATTCTAAAAAATCTTTAATTCGCAAATTTTTATTATTAATTCTAACAAAATGCACTAAGTAAACTTGTTCAGCACCTAAAAATTATTAAAACGGCCTGTTTGTTTTTATTTTACTTAAAATTTAGAGATTTGATACACAATTTTGAATTTTTGATCAAAAAAGTTAAATTTTAATATCTTAACTCCAAATTTCAAGTAAAATAAAAACAACACTGCTGAATTAATGTATTTTTAGATGCTAAACAAGTTTACTTAGTGCATTAATTGATAATTCGCGAAAAAAGGAGAATTTGTATTAATAAAATACATAACACTTAATATAAATTACATATAAAATACAAAAATCAGCATTCCTGACTATGTAAAGTTAATTTTTTATTAAGTTAACATCTTGTGGACTTATAATAAAAGTTGTAGAGCTAGTTATTGTGATTCTAATGATAGCTAAATCATAATATTAGTTAGGTAAATAAAAAGTTACAAGCAATTAAAATTCAAACCATTTTATAAAACTATAGGAATTATAATTCCTGTATTAATATATTTTATTATGTTTTATTATAAAAATCTCCCTCGGTAAAATTCTCCTACTATCGCAAATTGTCAATTAAGTTAGAAATAATTAGTAAAATTTTGTGAGTCATAAGATTTTATAGAATTTTATTAGTAAAATTCTATAAAATTTTACAATTCACAAATTTTTATTAATTAATTCTAACAAAACACACTAAGTAAACTTGTATAGTACATAAAAATATATTAAATCGGCAAGGTTGCTTTTATTTTACTTGAAATTTGGAGAAAAGATGCATAATTTTGGATTTTTGATCAAAAAAGCCAAATTCAAGTATCTTTTCTCCAAATTTCAAGTAAAATAAAAATAACCCTGCCGATTTAATATATTTTTTAGGTGCTGTATAAGTTTATTTAGTGCATTTAGTTAGAAATAATTAGTAAAATTTTGTGAATCATAAGATTTTATAGAATTTTAAAAATAAAATTCTATAAAATTTTATGATTTACAAAATTTTACTAATTATTTTTAACTTAATGCACTAAGTAAACTTGTTCAGCACCTAAAAACATTAATCCAGCAGGGTTGTTTTTATTTTACTTGAAATTTGGAGTTAAAATGTTAAAATTTGACTTTTTTGATCAAAAATCCAAAATTGTGCATCAAATCTCTAAATTTCAAGTAAAATAAAAATAAATAGGCCGTTTTAATAAATTTTTAGGTGCTTTTGTTAGAATTAATTAATAAAAATTTGCAAATTATAAGATTTTTTAGAATTTTATTAATAACATTTAATAAAATCTTATGATTCATAAAATTTTACTAATTAATTCTTACAAAATGCACTAAGTAAACTTGTTTAGCGCCAAAAAATACATATAATTATATTCAAACTTAGACCAGTCTGCAGACTTCGGACCAGACCCGGACCGGACTCATAGTTGAGTCTGAGTCTGATCTGAAGTTTGAAATTAGTAAAATTTAGAGTCTGAGTCTGGTCTGATCCCAGACCGGACCCGGACCAGACCAGACCTGGACCGGACCTAGAAGCACTAGCCTACTACTTAACCCTAACTTCGCTACTAACCACTATGCAAACCTCTAATTTATATTACCATTAACCTTAATCACTATGGATTTAGCAGTAGTTTACTAGTCGAATCGGCACTGATTTGGCACTGATAAGAACGTAAATTCAAGTGCCACCACAATAACGATGCGGATTAGCTATTAAAACATACATTTACATAAGTAATCAATATAAGACGAACAAGCTAACTGCATATGAAGCAAAAATTGTATAGAATTTTTTTTGTTAAAATACACAAGGAAGCTTCATCATGAAATCATGAGATATTGCTCATTTTAAAAAAAAATCCTTTACTGACCTTTCGCTCTCCATGAAATGAGCCAACACATGTAACTTACACATACGTGTTATCTGAACGCGCCATTTCATATGACGTGATATTACGTGCGGGTTTTGTAGCAGTTTACTAGTCGAATCGGCACTGATTTAGCACAGATAATGAACGTAAATTCACGTGCACCATGATAACGATGCGGATTAGCTATTAAAACGCAAATTTACATAAGTAATCAATATAAGATGAACAAGCTATCTGTATATGAAGCAACTCTTTCTGACGATTCCTCATACTAAAATTTTCAAAAATGCTGACCTACGAAAACCATACAGTTAACATATCCAACATGCAACAAAACTTTACTAGTAGCAGCTGGGACTCAAGGCTAATCATCGTATGCTTGGTTGTAGCTGAAATAGAGTTGAAAAAAATTCGAACCCTTATGGGAGAGGCCTCCGAGTAGAAGTCTCCAGTACTACCAAGCGAAGAAGTAGTAGGCATAATAACCTGGAGCTTTGTCAAGTTTTATGGATGTAAAAACAGAAGTAAATACTTGGTTAGATATATTATTCTATATGGCGTAACTCTTTCAAGTCCTTCCAGTTTTGGTACTTTCCCTTGGTGCTCCTTTGGCTTTCGAAATTTCGACAAAAGTGGGCGTTTTGGTTTACCCCCTCCAAAAGATCGTCATTGTTTACTCTTCCATTTTGGGAATGCGGCTTACGAATTGGATCAAGTCACGAGTAGAATTCAGAACATGGATAATTTGGAGATAAACACGAATTGAAATTTTCTTCTAGAATATTCTTTTAGCCGTAGTTTTTCTTTTTTTCCTTTTTCATTTCATCAGCTTTTTTTCTTATGTTTTTTGCTATAAATATAGTACTTGGTATTTTTACTAGCATAGTATTATATAATTTTTTATACTTGAAACCAGGCAAAATTGGTGCTGTCTTACAGTCTAATTTTTGCCATTTTCTTTATTCTTTTCTTTCTTTTTATTTTGTCTATTTTGGTATTCATCTAGGTAGTTTAGGTTATCCCCCGTTTACTATCCTTTTTTTTTCTATATATCTGTTTTTTTTTACTAGTACTCTTTTCTCGAGAAGCTTGGAGAAAAAGGTTTTAAAAATTAGGCTGTTTGACAACGTCCTTGAGTTTGACTTCAAACTCCTAGTTTGTTTTGGCTTTTGCTACGACACTAGTGCGGCAGGTCGCATATTGTATTCTTGAAACCAAAGGATCAGTATGACGTGGGGTTCGGCAAATTAGAAACCAATTTGTAATTCCTGAAATTTACAAATATTTTAATAAAGATCGTCCGCGAGACTGCTTAAGAGTAAAAAAAAAAAAAAATCTGCATATGAAGCAAAATTTTGTAAGGAATTTTTTTGTTAAAACACACAAGAAAACTTCATTATGAAATCATGAGATATTGCTCCTTTTAAAAAAAACTCTTTTACTGACCTTTTGCTTTCTACGAAACGACATGATATTACGTGCCACCCTTTGCCATAATGTCTGTGCCATTCGAAAACGTTCTTGTGCGTGCTACAAGATTCGGCCATTTTGAGCATTCCCGACATTGCGCATTAGTAAAAAAAATTTCCTTAAACTTTTGATACATATAGTACCTACTAACCCTTACAGTCGATCACGTTTTGTCGCTCCAATTCCCGTAAAATCCTGTAGAAATCGTCCCATAGAAATAACTACTCTAAATCTAACAGAACCTCTAACTCTAACCCTAAATCAAAACTAAACCTAAACTAAATCTAACCCTAATCCTAAATCTTACAGAACCTCTAACCTTAACTTTTAATCAAAAAACAACGATACCAAAGTGCGAGAAAACAAAGAAAGATGGTACCGAAAAACGACGATACTAAGAATGACGACACCGAAGAGCGACGACAACAAAGAGAGATGGTACTGAAAAACGACGACGCCGAAGACGACAATATCGAAGAGCGATGACACTGAAGAAATCGATACTGTATTAAAAAAAAAAAGTAGCGATTAATACACTAATAAAAAAGAAAAAAAATGTAAACAAAAAAAAAAGATGTAGATAAGTGATCTAGTGATCTGGGTATATATGTACTGTAGATCACTGATTTATGTAACAGGAAAATTCCCTCGGTTAAGTGTAGTTATTCTCTATTATTATTATATATTATATATATTATGTTTTAAATATTTTTAATCAATATTATATAATTTATTATATATTATATTTTAATTATTATACATTCTTTACAGTATTATTTTTACATTATTACATATTATTTTAACTACTTTCGCACTTCGTCGTATCTAATTCTATTACTATATATAAAAAACTAGCTCTACACACTTATTTTCACTCACTCCATAGTTAGCTATTATTTTCGCTTCTTGTTTTCTATTGTCTTTGCTTTGCTATTTTTTTTGTTATGGCTATGCCTTCATTTTGTTAAATACTTCCTAAAAATAATAACAAAGTGAAAAAAAACAAAAAAACCATTTCTCAAAAGTGTTAGTATTCTTACAAATTGCTGAAGAAATTTTGTAAAATGCCAGAAATGTCGCAAGATTTCGAAAAAGTCAAGAATAAATAAAATAAAATAAAAATTAAAAATAAGTAAAAAAAACAAACAAAAAAACAAAAAATATAAACAAACTAATAAAAAAAATAAATGAAGCCCTAAATCTTCATTTCTCTGAAGTAAAAGTTCGCGTTTTTGCAAATTCAAAATTGCAAAAGGCGGGTTAATGTTATTGCAAAATGCCAAAAAAGGTACAAAGTGTCAAAAAGTCTGGGTTGGTTTTTTCAAAGTGCCAGGAAGTAAGGATTCTGTTCTTGCAAAGTGTTGAAATAAAATTAATTAATAAAAAAAATTTTAAAAATAAAACAAAAAATACAAAAAAAATAAAAAAATAAATAAAGCGAAACCTTGCAAGAACTTGCAAAAACTTGCAAAAACTTGTGCCCATTTCTCTATAGAAGTATTCCTGGAAAGTTAGAAATTGCTAGAAAAATTAGTTGTGAGTTTTTGCAAAGTTTCAGAAGTCTAAGTTGGCATGCGCAAAGTGCTGAAAAGTTGTTGGTTTTCTTGCAAAGGGCTGGTATTCTTGCAAAGTACAAAAAAAATTATAAATAAATAAATAAATAAATAAAAGAAAAACAAAACAAAGCAAAAAAAAGTGAAATAAAATAAAAGAAGAAGATCTAATTTATAAACAAAAAATCTAAATTTGATTTTGTAATACAAATTTGTGGATTAATTTTAATATATTTTGAAAATATTTCGAAAATATAGTTCAATGCATCCTTGGTATGACCCAAATTACATATCTACTGATCTAGCCAGCTGCTCAAAAAATATTTCGAATAAAACATTTTCAAAATATTTTGAAACTGAAATATTTCAAAATACATTGCGAGATGTTTCAAAATATATTGCATATGTAAAATCTCTCGAAAGATTTTGCAGGTTCGCAAGATCTTTTAAAAATTGTGTTTTTAGTTTAGACATAAAAAAAAATTATCATAAATATCAGTATTAGGTAAACTTTAACTGGTTATAGCAATTTATTTTCTGGAACAAAGCAACAGATTTATACTTCTTAAAGAATATTTAACAAATAACCCAATTTATAAAAATTAATATACTTGTTTTTTTTTTATATATTGTAACTAGAAATAGAATTTAAATGGATTTGGAATTTCCTAGTTAAATTAAGTAGGGTATAAATATGCATAATAAAATCAACTCTCAAATACTAGTTTTATATAATAATTCTGAATTCACTTAGATTCTATTTATAAATAATAATTATATAAAAGGTAAAATTTGTACAAAAATGATTTTCTTGAATTTGTATCAATAAGTAAATATTTTTGTACAGGTTTCAAAATAGTTTTTTTTAATAAAAAGAATCCTCATTAATATATTTTTTTTTAAAGCTTTGTAGCCGGTCTGGCCTTTATTAAGAATTATATAAAGACTATATAATATTTACCCTAACAGTAATTACTGATGTGAACTCGATTGCCTGAATTGGTGCCCAAGTTTGGCTACTGTACTGAAATAGTTTGCTCATACTCAAGCAACGGTCTTCCCTATCAAGCAAGAAGCATAGCACCGCCTGGCTTCAGAAACCAACTACAAAATCTATTCCACCTAAAAACTTCTTCTTTGAGCTCTCATAAAAAAGAATAAAAAAGAGGAAGAGATTAAAGGGAGAACAAAACCTAAAAGACTAACCAAATGACCAACTGAAAAACAACCAAAAGAAAAAAAAAATAATAAAAGAAAAACCAAAGAAAAAGCAAAGAAAGAATAGAAACTGTAGATGCTACCACGTCTTGCATAAACAAGTATTATATGTACAAGTATACGAAAAGAAAAAGACAAAACTAAAAAGAAAAATAAAAAATTTTTTACATGCCCTTCAGATCCAACCACGTCATTCATTGTTTATTTGTATATAGTGACCAAATTCACTCGTAACGGTGCCGGTCCCGATTTGGATCATTCCAATTCAGAAAGAGTAAACACTGCCGATCTTTTGGAGGGAGTACCATATGTTGCCGAAAATATGCTACCTTTTTTTGCCGATTTTTAACAAAAAACCGTAGGTAGCTTATTTTCGGGTTATTTACTATTTTAAGTAATTTAAAGCACAACAAAGGGGTAGCTTATTTTCGAACACAAACTCTAACAAGTAAAATAGATAAATAAATATGCTATAGACAATAAATAAATATGTTATAAACAATAAATAAGCATGCAGAAAAAAATCAGTGGTAACTTATAAAACGATCGATTATAATCACTATATAGTAAAGTCTAAATTTTACTAAGCAAATCGATCAAAGTCACATAAGTAACCTTGTGTGTATTTTGATCTGCTGAACAAGGTTACTTATGCGACTTTGATCGATCTGCTTAGTAAAATTTAGACTTTACTATGTAGCAACATTTATCAATCGTGGGGGTAGCTTATTTTCGGAACTAAAAATTTTGTTAAATATCTTTTGGTGCGACAAAGGGGTAGCTTATTTTTGGGTCAAAGGTGTTTTGATGTTTTTGGATCAAAACTGGGGGTAGCTTATTTTAGGAGGTAGCTTATTTTTGGCAATATACGGTAAGCTGAAATTTCCACTTTTTGGCGAAAATTTTGAAAAAATCCAAAGGGAAGTAAGACAATACTCGAAAGAAATTTAAAGGAGAAAAGGTGTAGTTGGAAAAACTCAATTTTTTGTTGTTTCCCATTGTTTTTCTACAGAAAACTTTATCGACAGAAGAAAACTTTAATTTCTGCTAAATTTCTTGTACAAGGGCTCCACTTTCTGCCAGTTATTTTGTAAAAGTATGCTTTTGGCTTGCATGTCAAATATAAAAAGGAGTCCTTGAGAAGGCAGTTGACCTTTATAAAAACCGTTTTCCTGTGTTATCCTACTATACATTAAATATAGTCAACTCTCCAACAAAAAACTTCTTGTTTTTCTTACATTAGTAATTTGGTTCAAGTGATCGTCAGAAAGAGTTTTTGATTAGAAGGGAATCCTCATTTATATTAAGCTATTTGAATTGCTTTTATATTTATATTAATAGTGATATTTAGTAAGATCATAGCAAAAGTTGATATATACAAGAGGAATTTTTAATATAATTATTCTTTTTAAAGTAATATCCTAATTTTTTTATATACAAGTTAAAGGGAAAAAATGGTTAACAAATAAATTAATATTAAGGTAGTAAAAAAAAAAACTTTATTATAGTAAAAATGCTAGAAAATCAATCTCATTAATAGATTAAATTTAATGGCAATTGATTGGTTTAACAAAATACAAAATATAGTACTGCAGCCTTTAAATTTTAGCAATTATTAGTCATCTAGATGGAAAAAAATCTGAAATCAATATATATAAAAAGCAAAATATTCGGTTGGTTCTACTAATATAAACTCTTCAAAATATACTATACATTTGATCTCATTGTAGCATTGTACTTGAAAAGATTTGATTGTATAAAAATATTTTTATTATAAAAATCAATGCAGTATGTCTAAAGTAAAAAATTAAAAAAACCAAAAAATAATTTAAACAAGGATACTTTTTGATTACTATAAAATATGTTACATGAAACTTACTAATCCGGATATCAATTATTGTTTATCTGGATATCAATCATTGTTTATATCAAGTTTGACAAAAGTTATATTATAGCATTATTTCAAAAACTCAAATTTATCAATTTGCCTAGTTTCTACTGACACCCCACATTATTTTATTGTGTAACTATTTTCTTACTATAGCTTTTGTAGCAAGAAGGAAGTGTCTGCGACAGAGAAAGACTATCAGTAGCCAGTACTGGCAAGTCGGCATAATAGTTAATGGCTGGCTACCTTTTTTGCTTAAAAGTTATCAGGGAACAAATAAGGCATTTGCAATAGAAGAAGACTATCAGTAGCCAGAAATGACTAGTCATCGATAGCCGGCCTTATCTAAAAAACAACCTGCTTTGATTTTTATACAAAGTTGTGTAGCTATTTTCTTCTCTTTATAAGCCATAGCTTTTGTTAGCAAGAAGGAAGCATCTGCAACAGAGAAAGACTGTCAGTAGCTAGCAATAGCAAGTTGTCATAATAGTTGATGGTCAGCTGACTTTTTCGTTTAAAAGATATTGGGAAACAATAAGGCATCTGCAACAGAAGGAAACTGTCAGTAGTTAGCAAAGGCAAGTTGTTATAATAGTTGAAGACCAGTCTTATCTGAAGAACAATCTGCTTTGATTTTTTATACAAATTGTGTAGCTATTTTTTTCTCTTTATAAACCATAGCTTTTGTTAGTAAGAAGGAAGCGTTTGTGACAGAGAGAGACTGTCGGTAGCCAGTACTAGCAAGTTATTGTAATAGTTAATAACAGGCTGACTTTTTCACTTAAAAGTTATCAGAGGTTTGTTTAACAAATAAGGTGTCTGTGATAGAGGGAGACTATCGGTAGTTAGCAATGACAAGTCGTTATAATAGTTGATGTCCGGCTTTATTTGAAAAACAACCTTTTTTTTTTATTTCATTTATTTTTTTTTTATCTCATTTATTTTGATCAACAATATTTTTTCCATTTTTAAAATCCATGCATATTCAGTAGCATAATGAATATCTTTTTGCCAAATTTACGTTCTGAATATTATTTAGCTAGGCAAGTTGTGTAGCTATTTTCTTCTCTTTATAAGCCATAGCTTTGTTAGCAAGAAAAAAACATCTGTGACAGAGAGAGACTATTGGTAGCTAGCAATGGCAAGTTATCATAATAGTTGATGGCCGGCTGCCCTTTTCACTTAAAAGTTATCAAAGGGTTATTTAACAAATAAGGTGTCTATGACAGAGGGAGACTGTCAGTAGCCAGCAATGGCAAGTCGTCGTAATAGTTGATAGCTGGCCTTATCTGAAGAACAACCTGCTTTGATTTTTTATCTTATTTATTTTGATCAACAATATACTTAAAAATTTTTTCTATTTTTAGGAAAAATCAAAATCCTAATTTGACATAAAAAAATATCCTAGCAAAAACACTATGTCAACTGGATGCTAGCTTGTTCTGATCCAACTCCACTTGCATTTTTTCGATTTATTTTCTATCTTACCAAATTAAAGTATTAGAAGGCGCTTGATCTCTTGTTTTTAAAGAAGCTATTGATGAGATGTTGCGTAAGAAGTTCGAAAAAATGAAAAATTAGCCAATATACGTAATTGAATGAAGTGCTAATTTTTTATATCTAACTCTATCTCTCTTTTGTGACAGGAAGTAAGAATTTTAGAAAGTTGGGAAACATGAATACAACAAAAAAACAAAAACAGCGGTATATCCAATCATTGACCCTTAGATAGTTTGATTAAATATTAACAAATCCATATATGTGTTATACCAATCTTAATTTTTATGAGGAGATAAATACGTTGTCATTAAGTAAGGTAAATTAGTTATATTCCTCAACAAACAAATTAAAAGGCATATGCTTAAAAAGGTTGGGTAATTTTTATTACAAAATGGGTCATCGGCAAAAAACATGAAATCTAACCCAGATCCGGATACAAGTAAAGAAGATCAAGAAGAAGAGGAGTTCGCAGGAAATTCATCAATTAACTTCTCTCCCCTATTCTCGTAATCAAAAATAGTAGCCAGACATTTTTTAGAAATTATGTTCATAAAAACTATTTAGGAATTTCTAATTGTTGAGCGATTAATTTTTGATTAGTAAACTGATTAATTATTCACTTTGTTCGCTAATAGTATTTTGTGATACATTTTCTTAGATAAAATCAACATATTCTTTATGGACAAGAAATAATGAAAAGATTCTTAACAGTGTTACCAGCAACTATATTGATAATATTAACTTTGCAGAACGTATAGAAGAATCCAAACTAATGTTAATTATAGTAATAAAATTGTATCAACTAATGACTTTTTTTGTTTTTTGCTAAGGAAAGTGACAAAAATATTACGGCTTGGTAATATTTTTCATTCAAAGATGCCCAACACCCTAAAAATGTTCTCAATATCTATATACTTTCACAAATTTGCAGATATTAATTATATATAGTACTTATCATTACTACAATAGTACTACAATTGATAATATTTAGAATCTTATTGTACTATTTTATTTCAGGTATAAAAGAAAGAATTCAGAACAAGCTAGTAAGAAAGAAGGATTATTTAGAAATCCTTCACAAACTTCAACAAATAAAAAAAGCATAAATTATATAGATTTTTAGATTAACAAATCAATATAATTTAATTAGGTTTTAATTATATTTCGCATTGTTTGTAATAAACTGAAAATTTTAAAATAAAGGCATATAAGAATATATAGTACTTGATTTATTTAAACAATAAACTTAAAGTGGACAAACCCAAAGGGTCTGGCCAATTATAGTTTAAAAGTTTTATTAATAATCTTTAATTGATAATCCATCTGTCAACTGGAGAATGGTGAATGTGGAGTTCTTCCATATAAAATTTTTTTCTTACTAAGTTAACGATACATGTCCACTAATTGAAAATTGTAGAGCTCATTGAGACGCATCTAACTGTGGTTATATCATCCAAATTAGCCCAGTGGATGGCAAGATATCATCAAAAAACGATTGACCGACTATATAAAATTCTGTAACGCAGTTTACATATGAAAATCACTATAGGCGAAATGTGGCGTGCTTCCATCTAAAAGATTTTTTCTTACTAAGTTAACGGCACATATTCACTAATTAAAAGTTGTAGAGCTCGTCGAGACGCATCTAACGGTGGTTAGATCATCCAAATCGGCCCAGTGGATGGCAAGATATTGTCGAAAAACGATTGGCTGACTATATAAAATTTCTATGTGAACATTGTTTATATAAAGATTTTATATATCGGCCAATCGTTTTTCGATGATATCTCGCCATCCAATGGGCCGATTTGGATGATCTAACCACTGTTAGATGCGTCTCGATGAGCTCTACAACTTTCAATTAGTAAACATGTGCCGTTAACTTAGTAAGAAAAAATCTTTAAGATGGAAGCATGCCACATTTCGCCTATAGTGATTTCATATGTAATCTGCATCACGGAATTTTATATAGTCGGGCAATTGTTTTTTGATGATATCTCGCCCTCCACTGGGCCGATTTGGATGATCTAACTACTTAGATGCGCCTCAACGAGCTTTACAACTTTCAATTAGTGGACATGTATCGTTAACTTAGTATGAAAAATTTTATATGGAAGTACACTATATTTCGCCATTCTCCAGTTAACAGATGGATTATCAATTAAATAAATTTTAATTTATTTATTTAAAGATTATTAATAAAATTTTTAAGATTATTTTGAAACAGGTTACGCTATACTTTTGATAATTATACTTTGGAAAAAAGAGGTATATTTAGTGATATGGGTCGACCCCAGCCCAACGGCCGGGTCGACGGGCGGTTTGACCCTCGGCCCACACCTTTGTGGGCCGGGCCGGTTGGTAAGAGAAGTGTTAGAATCAATTCTCTTTTAAAGCATATTTCAAGCTAGGAATTAAATAAAATCGGTAGTCATTTATAATAATGTAAGAGAATTGGCTTATTTAGGCAATAAACTGACAAATAACGAATATAATCTAAATATCAGAATGTTCAGAGGTATAGACAATCAAACAACATAAAATACTAACATGCTGGAATTTTTCTCAAGGACAAAAAGAATAAAAATTAAATAATTTAATATCACTAGAATTCGACAAAAAACTACCTGATGACTTTTTGCACGTTTAATATAGATAAATGTTGACTGATTCTGATCAGAAAAAAATTACACTAGCAAAAGGTCGGCCCGGTCAACCGGCCCGAACTTTTTTGGGATCGGCCTCAGCCCACGATTTTTTTCATCGACCCGTATCACTAGGTATATTAGTTAGTCTATTAGCATCACAAGCAGTTACGAATATGGCTTGAGCATTTATTCAGCAAACTAAACATATAGGAGTGAGTCAGTTGAAAAGGGACAAATTTTTCTAAGTAAAAGTTTCTTGACTTTAAGCTTAAATATCTTAACAACTATCTTAATAAATTTATAATTATTTTTTATTTTAATTCTATATAATTTCAAGATTAAAATAAAAAAATTTTTAGCAAATTTGATTGTTTAAAAATTAAAAACTTTACTAAAAATGATTTGTTCCTTTTCTACTAACTCACCTCCATATACTTAAAAGTATATTCTTATAACTATCATCAGAAATTTTTTATATAGATTTATATCGATATATAGCATTTAATCGATATATATCGATAGAAAATAACGATATATATCGATTAATTTGTTATATATTGTTATATATCTATAATTGATATATATCGTTAAATTAAATAAACATCGTTATAAATCTGATAATCGATTATCATCAAATTATTTAAATCGATGCGTAATGATTGTTAGCTATTAATTGCTATATAGCATATATGGGGTGTGGTCAATTAAAACTTCCATTTTTATATATATTTTATTTTGAGATAATTGAGTTTAATCATTTGTTTTGATTTTCGGACTGATCCGGGATTAATCAAATTTCACGATTTTGATTGGCTAAATATAACATGTGACTATCAGGTAACCTAATGATGTGCTGGCTCTACGCAGCTTCATGTAATTTTTCTTTTTAAATTATATTAATTTTTTAATATGCATATCGACTTTCATTTATAATTGAAAAGTGTCAATCGTGTCAAAGTTTATATAAATTTAATAAAAACTCATTTTTCAAAAAATTGTAAAAATGAGCTGTTTTAATTAACCACACCCATATATATAAATCGCCAGATCTTTATAACAGTGCGATAAATCATGTTTACATACATTTGCATGAATCATTAATCCTTATTTTTTGGGATATCATATCTGATATATCAAAGAGAATTATTGATCACATCACGTAGTTTGGGACTACTATTTAACGATCTACAGATCATAAATAATATACTTTCACTTAATTCAATATTAAAAGTTTTTTTTTTTGATACAAAAGATATGTGTTATTTATTTTAATATTGATTTTTTTCTTTTGTTCTTACTAATGTTTTGCTTTCTTTTTAGTTTTGTGCTTTACCGGAAAAAGTGCAAGAAGATCTTGGGCTGGGAATGGAGTTTTAGAAATTAAGATTAGTACTTTAGTTTGTTCTTTGTTTTTTTTTTCAATATTATTCGTTTACTAATGTTTTTTCCTATACCATATTTCGTTAAGATATTAAAATGACACTGGGAATGGAGATTCGAGAATCGGGACTGACAAAAAAAATGTACAGCTCTTCGTTTACCATGCTTCGTCGAGACGGGAATGGAGATTCAAGAACCTGGGCTAACAAAAAAAATGTACAGCTCTTTTGATTTTTTTTGTCTTTCGGTTTTTTCGCTTACTACCGTTTTTATTCCTGTACCTTGTTTTGTTGAGGTATTGAAATGGTGCCGGGAATGGAGATTTGAGAACCGGGCTGACAAAAACAAATGTATAGCCCTTTCTTGTTTTTTTTTGTCTTTGGTATTATTCGTTTTTCTACTAATGTTCTTTTTGTAGGTTCGTATTCCGTCAAGGTATTGAAATAGCGCTAAGAATGAAGATTCAAGAACTGGGATAGACAAAAAAAAACATACAGCTCTTTGGGTAATAACAGATATTACGTAATATTTTTTTACTATACCCTTTACCCCCTCCCTCCACGTAAGAGAAATTTGATTGGCTGTTATAAATTTATATATCTAACGTAAAAAAATCAGAGACCCGCCTCCCCCCTCAGGATATTACGTAATATCTGTTATTGCCCTTTCTTGTTTGTTTTTTTTTGTCTTTCGATATGTTTGTTTTACTAACATTTTTTTTCTGTACTATGTTTCGTCGAGGTATTGAAATGGTGCTAGGAATAGGGATTCGAGAACCGGAACTGTCACCAAAATAAACACGTACGGTTCTTTCTTGTTTATTTTTTTTTGTCTTTCGGTATTATTAGTTTACTAACGTTTTTTTCTGTACCATGTTTCATTAAGGTATTGAAATGGTGCTGGGAATGGAGATTTGAGAACTATGACTATCACAAAAAAAACATGTATAGCTCTTTCTTTGTTTTTTTTGTTTTTCAGTATAATTCATTTTTCTACTAATTTTTTTCTTGTAGGTTCGTATTTCATCGAGGTATTGAAATAGCGCCGGGAATAAAGATTTAGAAACCGGGCTGACAAAAAAAAACGCACAGCTCTTTCGTCGCAGTGTACTTTCTTCCATACATTTTCTTTGCTACTTCTTCTGTATGATGTTTTATGTTGGCTTTTGCCTTAGTTTAGTCACTTGTGTTAAATCATTTTTGTTATGTAGTGATCGTGTGGATACTGTTTTAGAATTTTGTTATTTAGAATAGTTAGGTTTGGGCAGTGTTGTCACTTGGACGTTTTTTGGACATTTTGAACATTTTTTCAAATTAAAATTACTTAAAATTTTATTAAGATATATAATCTATTTTAATTTTTTCACCAATGAGTCCAGCACCTAAAAAAATATATAATTATATATTTTTTTAAATTACTTTATTGATTAGTTAAACATGGGACATAGGCTTGGACAATTTTGGACAATCTTGGACGTTGGACAAAAAACATAGTATGGACACGTCCAAGTGACAACACTGGGTTAGGGTATTTAGTTAATATTAGTGTTAGGGGTTTAGTTTAGAGTTTGGAACCAGGTGAAAAATCGTCATCCGGGTCACCTGTATAACTTTGAAATCGGTTACTTGAGTGAAATCGGTTAGTATAGGGGTGACTAGACTTATCAACTTGTAATTCGAATAAATTCGAATCATAAATTTTTTAACCTGTGAGTACTCACGAGTTAAATATTGAAGTTTAAATGACTAATACTTTGCATCAATAAATTTAGCATACTGGATAAATAATGTCGTAATTTAACGTAATTATATGTAATTCTTTAAAATTTAAATAAACTACATATGTAATTTATTGCAATCGCAAATTTTTAATTAATAATAAATAAAATATAGCGCAAAACAAAAACATTAATGAACGGGGAGAATCCTGTAATATAGAGAATAGTTAAATCGCAATTACCATAAATCCAAAGTCATCTGAACGCACGTTGGAAACAATATTACAGTAAAACGTACAAACCTTGATCCGGAATTGGTGGGTGAGATGTTATTTTTAAAAGGCATTTGTAATTTGTAATTAGGTATATTTGCTTTATATAGTAAAACATAAATTGAATTATATATATACTTGCTTTTACATTGCAGTCCAAATTTTTCCAGAAATGGGTGTCATTACGCAGATTTAAGCAGAATTATTAAGATTGTGATGATGATAAAAAGCTAATTTTAAGTCAATTTGTCATTTGCAATCGTTAAATTTGCTTAGAACTAATGAATTTTACAGGCCGTTGTTCTTACCTACTTTCAACCGGGTTGCCATATCATCAACCGGATGAACCGACCAACCGCAGTTGACCCGATTTTGCTTGACCCGGTTCCAAACTCTAGTTTAGTTATAATTAGTTAGGGTTAGGAGTAGAAGTTAGAATAAGTGGTTTTACTTGGTGGTATTTGCTATTTGATAATATATATATGTGTAAATAAAAAACACATTATTGTATATATATATATTATCCCTTAGATTGTAACACAGGCAAATTTGCCTGCGTATTTTAAAATTTTTAATAAAATTTTAAATATTGATTTTAGCCATATCTTTTCTAAGTAAAAAATATTCTTTAAGTTTTGTTTTAGTATCTTTGTTATAAAATTTTTTTAAAATCATTAGAAAACTTTAATATAATAAATGTTTAAAGTTCTTGTATTGGCATTTTTACTATTAAAATTTTTCTTTAGATTTTTTCAAATTTTATATGTTCCCGTCTATAAAAAAAATCTTTACTTCTAATACAAGTCTTAATTTTTACAAGTAAATCATTAAAGTTGCAATAATGAAAGTTGTCATCCTTTATATAAACTACAATATTGTCTTAAGAACTATAGTTCTAAAACTAAAACTAAATAAGATCGCAGAAAAATTGTAATAAAATTTTTTAAAAAAATTTTTTTTTAAAATTATCTATTTTCAGCTTATATGTAACTATAATTTATTTTCTTATAATATAAAAACTAATTTTGCAAAAAAGTAATCCTTATTTTCAAATATAATTGTACAAAGTTTTATTTAATTATTTTAGTATTTTAAAAAAGTAAATCAGAGCTAAAAAAGTGCAAAGGCGCAGGCAAATTTGTCTGTGTTCTACTACAATCTAAGGGATAACGTTAAATAAATTTTAAACCCGATTTTGCAATATAAATTAATTAAATTCATTATATGTACTGTATAATTGGGTATAATAAATACATTTTTTATTATCAAAATATTAATTGTTTTTATATTGATTATATATCGATTATTAACTATTATGGATATATGGAGTGTCGTCAACTAAAAGGGCCCATTTTTACAATTTTTTGAAAAATGAGTTTTTATTAAATTCATATAAATTTTGACATGATTGACATTTTTTAATTATAAACGAAAGTTGAGTTGCATAATAAAAAATCGAGATAATGTAAAAGAAAAAATTACACGAGGCTATGTAGGGCCAACACATCACGAGATTACCCGATAGTCACCTGTTACCTTTAACCAATAAAACTCGTGAAATTTGATTAATCCCGGATCAGTCCGAAAATCAAAACAAATGATTAAACTCAATTATCTCAAAATAAGACATATATAAAAATGGGCCCTTTTAGTTGACGACACTCCATATATCGATTATAATCACTATCAATATATTGGTTATATATTGATTACTAACTATCACGATACTAAATACCCCTGCTGATTTCTATCGATAGTAATAATAATCGATATATATCTAATATAGATAGTAATTGATATATATCTGATAAGATATATATCAATTACTATCTATATTAGATATATATCGATTACTATCACTATCGATAGAAATTGGCAGGGGTATTTAGTATCAATATATATCTGACCGGTTAGTATCTATATATAAAATTTGCTGATGTATAGATAATATGGGCCCTCAAAAATAGAAACCAGACAATTTGGCAGATCACGGGTTTTGAGAAAATTGGCAAAAACTATTTTGTTACACAAAATCAAAACAATCTAAAAATAGTATATTCATGATTAACAAACCTGTTTAAACAGGATTATCAGATCTATAGACCTGTAAATTGCTTCAAAATCTCGGTAAATCTGTTTTTAGATTATAGCGTCAAAAGCTTTTAACTGTTATATCGCAAAAATTTATTAAGTGATCAGACTTTCATTATTAAGTAAAAAAGTTTTGTCTTTAAATTTTGCACCTGATCAATCAAACAGATTAATTTTCAAAAAATTGTCAAATTGTCTGGTTTCTACTTTTGAGGGCCCATATATTTGTAAAATTTTAAGATTAATTGTTTGATTTAATTTTTTATAAATAGCAATATTTAATGAAAATTATACAAATCAAAACTTTTCTTTTATAAAAAAGTCAACTATATTGAGCATTTGCTCAAATAAAACAGATACCACTAACTTTTTTGCAATTACAAATCATATAGATTCATTTTAACAATCTCATTTACTTTCTTGCTTTTATCTAATAATATAATTGGCCCTTTATTTAAGAACTGTTTTTTATTGTTATTACAAGCTATATCTATACTAGACCTCCATATGGGCCGGGTAGGGCCGGGTAGTAGTGATACCCTAGCCCTACCGTTTATTAATGAACTTAATCTCCAAGCCCTTACCCTTACCCTAGGGCCCCAAAATTGTTACCCTACCCGGTTCTTAAAGCCTGCGGGTACCCATGGTACCCACGGCTTAATAAAAAAAAAATAAAAAAATTATTAAGCCCATTTGATGCATAATTTGCCGTATATCATAAATACATATACAGTAGTATAAAATATAAAAAAAAAGTTTTTTACACTATTTTATTCAATGTTTTCACTTTATTCGCCGTTTTCACTTTATTTGATGTTTTCACTTTATTTGACGATGGTTTTTATGAAATTTTGAAGTTATAAAAAAACCTTCATTATGCTATTTTTCTGCATTTATTACAAATTAAAGAAAAATTAAAGAATCATATTGTGTATATAGGATTATTATAAAAAAAAGATTATCAATCAATATAAGTTTTAATTGGTGGATAGTCATGTGCATATATAATGGTCTACTCTACGGGTATATGGGCCGGGTAGTACTGGTATCCAAGCCCTACCCATATAATAAAGGGCCTGCGATTCTTAGGCCTACTCTGTCCTAGGGCTTGTAATTTAATGCCCAAGCCAGCCCTAGTGGTACTATGCTTAGGGTACCCATGAGTAGCCCTAGCCCATGCGAAGGTCTAGTCTATACTATTTTTTTATTTTTTAATATTAGGGGTGTAACTAGTGATGCCACCGAAATTGATTTTTGAAAAAGGCCTATTTCGTTTTCATTAGAGAAAATTAAAATTTTTTATAAGAAAGAGCAAATAAATTTTATATAGATATGTTCCTTATAATTTCGTCTATTCAAAAAAAGTATCAAATAATTTCATCTTTCAAATAAAATAGGTCAAAAACAATTTCGTCCTCAAATTTTAATTTCGGGTTTTAGAACCCGAAATGCTTTCGTCCTCATGTATAGGTGTAGCTCCTGCCCAAACTTTATTAATACTTAAGCAAATTGACATATGGTAGTACCTTTTATAAATACATATTATATACAAGTAGTGAGACTAGGACTTCAGGCTATAAACCTTTTATTCATAGCTAAAACCTACCAGAGCCTTTTATATTCCCATTTATATAGTTGACTTGGATTTGTATGTCCCTTTTCAACCAAAATCAACATCCCCATGTCTGCCACTTTACCCATATTTCCTAATTTATCACTTCCAATTTGATGTATGTTGCCAGGTAGGCACTTTATGCTTCCAAGTTGGTGTACCTGAAATCTGGTTACCCAGAAAATCCCTTACTAGCGTACTTCTCGGGGGTTCGTATCTCAAGCCATGCAGCTGCCTCTACTATATTAGATAAGTATCTTAAGCCTTATGCTGCCACAACCAGCCGGTTTCCTGCGATTTGAGGACCCAGAATTTAATGTTCTGAATTTGGAAATGTGCAAACAACTATACTTTCTTTATAGTAGTGAGGTATCTGGGCATGTTTCGCAAATACTTCTAGTGCTGAATATAGTTGAATAGCATTATGAGGCTAAGAAGAACCCGGTTAATACTGCATGTACTTATACTAGCATATACCCATATTGTGGTCCCAAATCCTCTTAACGTCCGAAAACTCCCATATGGGTACGCCCAGAGTCTACACTATTCTTTAATCAGATAAAAATATTTTTTTAATAATAAAAATTAAACTTAAGAGTAATAGTTTAATAAAGTTTTGTAATAGATTATTATGTGACTTATTAGAGTTTTATATGACTGCTTTTGCTATTAATAAGTTTGATCATATAAAATTTATCAATTTGATTGGATGTTTGTAAATTTGGGATTACAAAAATTTGAAGTAATTTGCAAATTAGCTAATATGATATAATAAAGTATATTTTTTATTGATAATTAAATTAACAATACCATATAAGCAGTATTGTATATGGGACATATTCATTAGAATTTGATTTAATCTTCAAATATTTAAATAAAATATTTGATCAAATTCAAATATAGTCAAATTTAATTTGATTTAACAAATATTTGATTTAATTTGAAAATTATTATTAAAAATTAAATTCAATTCAAATCCAAATTCAAATATTTGAATCAAATTAAATTCAAATCAAAGTTAATTTGATTTGATCAAATTCAAATTGACCTAATATTTGATTTGATTTGAATTTGAGAAACTCTAATATCTATACTATAGATTTGTCCAAGTGTTCAAGATTGTTCAAAATTATTTAAGCCTATGTTCCAAGTTTAACTAATCAATAATTAATTTAAAAATTATATAATTTATATTTTTTTAATTGCTAGATTCATTTTTGAAAAAATTAAACTAGATTATTTTAATAAAATTTTATGTAATTTTACTTTAAAATGTTCAAAATTGTTCAAAATTTTTTAATATACAATACTGCATCTAAGTAATTAGTGCCAGTATTGTTATAGGACTAGGGTTTGAAACACAGAAGCATGGGTATGCCTTTTGGGCATGCCTTAGAAGCATGCCTTTCAGCCATTGGGTGTGCCCTAGTTATGTGATATAAATGTCATATCTGATTAACTATGATAGTATAGTTAGAAGCCAAGCAATATTAAAAAATAAAAAGCAATTGTTTAATATTTCTATACAAAAGGGCATACCTATAGGCATAAGAGGCATGCCCTTAGAGGCATGCCAAATTGTTTATTTGTGCCTTAATCTCTATTTAGAACACAAATATGAATAGTAAACAGTCTAGAATAAAATATTTGAAATAGAGTTGCAAGTAAAACTAATTTGATAGTGCACTAATGGTATATTAGATGAAACTGGTAAAACTAGTGCACTAATAGCTATAGATGAAACTAATTTTTTAATAAAGCACTGATAGTTCTAATAAAACCAATTAGTTTTACCAACAACTCTAGTCTGAAATATGTTTGCTCAAAATTTTTTTTGTTTCAAACATTTGGCAAATCAATATGTAATTAAAATTTTTTGTATTACTTGTAAATTATTATATAACCTAAACCAAGAGTCTGTATAATTTCATAACTTGATTAGTTTTATCTAGCAGATATGTTTCAAATATAGTAAAACAAAGCTAAAAATTAGTGGGATATTGTTTATATAAAATATTGTGTTGGGACATTATTGCAGACATGTTTTAGATATTCTATTTCAGATTATTTGTGTTTTTGTAAAATTTATAGAACAATATTTCTATACAATACTGCTTAGTGCAATTTGTTTTCATTTTTAAAAGTTAGTTGCAATACCTATACAATATGTACTATGTATCAGAATTTTTAATATGTTTAAACAAACTATTCCAAATATAATTTAATAGTATTATTCTTTTATAGCAGTTATGCTTCAAGAATACAAATCAAAAGGTTGCTAGTTCAAGTTCTTTCAAAAGTGAAATAGCAAAAGCTAGTTTGTTAGGAAACTGAAATACTACAAGAGACAGGAATCTAGGATGTCATACAATGAACTTAATTGGGTAGCAGTTATTTCAAGAATTTGTAGCTATAAAGTGAAATATATTAGAACCTGATTTGGAATAACCAAAGTCATGAGATATAATATAAGACCTAAATCTGATATTTATAATACTATATAATAGAGGTTCAGGGCCTCTAAAAAATTTCAATATTATTTTGAAAAAATTGTTTTGATAACAACCAAATATTGTTTTTTATTGTAATATCAAATTTAGTATTATTTTTGCTAATCAAAATATAACTATTGCATATTATATTAATTGATAATTGGCCAGAGCATAGCGACGGTCATTTAGTGTTTATGCAAAGTGATACAAAAATTACCTTCCTGATGTGCTTCAATTGTAAAAATCTTGACAAATTTTACTTTTTTGATACATTTGCATATATATGATGTAAATCTTATCAGAAATGAAATTTGGAAACTTTTTGTCTGTTCGCACACGTGTCTGTTTTGTGCTTTAATGTTACCAACATATGCGGTTGTGTAATATAATGAATATTATATGATGGGTTCAGGACATATAATGCTATGCATTACAGTATTAGCCTAGTATAAATACTATATGCAGTACAATATAGTATTTAAAATTTGGCTCCGGTCCTACAATGCTATGCATTAGCCTAGTTTATTAGAGATAAAATTCTAAAAGTAATTTTTTTTTTTTTTTGTTTTTTTTGCATTTTACAACTGAGACCATGTCTCAATTCTTTTATTAAATTTAATGAATTATATATATGTATATTATGTACATAGGAACACTAAATATTCCAAGAATGTTTAACTTAGACTACTTTATCTGCGGCCTAAGAGTTGGCTTAGATAGGACACAAGTCCTATCTAGTCTTAATTTCTAAGTTTTAACCTCAAACTTCAGTCTTCCAACTAGACTGGTCATGGTTTCTGAAAAACACCGCCAGGAGTTTGTGACTTGATCTTCACTAAGTTTTGTGACTTTGGTTAAACAAATCATAGATCCAAACTAACAAGTTAAGCCTCGCAGGATCTGTTACACTAATTACTTGATTAAGGGCACTGCCAGAAATCAGCTGATTCGATTTTGGCCAAACTTTTGACCTCCTCTCTATTTTAGTCAGGTCTTTATATTAAATTTCCAATTTTTCAGACCCCCTAGGAAATCAGCTAATTTCTGTTCATCCCCAAGTCCATCTATTGATGTCCTGGATTCCTGTATTCCCGCAGTCTTCAATTTCCTAATGAAAATTAATGTTCACTGCCAATGAGATATGAGCTAGCAATTTTCCAATTTGTAACCTCAAAGTATAACTGCTATGCTATTGGACCCGAGGTCAAGTAATTTTTTTTTTTTTTTTTTGGTGTTAAGATGAGGTCATGCCTCTAGACTTTATTGAGTGTATATTAATCATTTACAATATATTGCTTACAATTATTATACTATCTACTAAGTACCGAGACTTGGACTATTTAATCCATAACCTAAACCTACCAGAGCCTGCTATACTCCCATTTATATAGCCAGCCTGGTTTTTGGACATCCCTTTTTCCCAACCAACAATCAGTGTTCACATGTTCACCACTTTACCCATATTTCCTAGTATCATCACTTCCAATTTGGTGTATGTAATTTCAGGTAGGCGCTTTCTGCTTCCAATTTGGTATACCTGCAATCTGGTGACCCAGAAGATCCCTTACTGGTGTACTTCTCAGGAGTTCGTATCTCAAGCCATGCAGCTGCCTCTACCACATTGGGTAAGTATCTCAAGCCTGCATGCTGCCGCAACTAGCCGATTTTCCTGCGACTTGAGAACCCAGGATTTAACGTTCTGATTTCAGAAATATCTGAACAACTGTACTCCCTGCTACGGTGATGAGTATCCAGGCATGTTTCGCTGAAGCTTCCAGTCCCTGATATAGTTGGATGGCATCATGAGGCTCGGCCAACCCGATTTTCATACTACTACATGCACTTATACTAGCTATACCTGTTACTGGTGGTCCCAGATCCTCTTAACGTCCTAAGACTCCCATATGGGTGCACCCAGAGCTCCGTTGGGTTTTGACACATACACGCCTCCATGTTTCCACTCCCTGTTGGTCAGTCAGTTTTGTCTGCCCTTGCAAGGTTCATTCTGATCCCCAGTACTCACATCCGACACCTCCAACTTTATACCGATCTCTCCCAAACTACCAAGCCAGTTGGGCCGGAAAGATTGGTCTGCCTGGCTTTATGTGCTAATGGACTCCCTTTCCTTGGTACCCACTTCCAAAACATGGGTCCTTTTCCTCCGGTACGACTCTGGCGGCCAGGTTGGTGCCCCTCTTGCCATAAGATATGTTTTGTTCAGTTCTCCGGTCTCCGGTTGAGAGGGCTTCTGTAGCACCGTAGAAGGATCTTCCTTACCTCCTTACTTGGGACTTGCCAAACGGATTTTAATTGTTCCGGTCCCTTGGATTTGTCTGTATAACTTACACAACTGTGCTGATGCTTCCATTCAAGATGGTGGTACCAAGGTTACAGGTAATATACCTGACCAATCGATAAACAAATATTACCATAACACAGCCTATTTTCAATTAGTCTCCAGTGGGATTTGAACTCTAAACCTGCTACTTGGGGGTAGGGTACGGCATGGGCCGGGCCGGGCCGGGCTTTTCCAAATTAAAACCCAGCCCGGAAAATATTTTTGAGCCCAAAACCGGCCCAGTAAAAAAAAAAAGCCCAGATCATGGGCCGGGTTGGGCTTCCTTCAAAAGCTAGGCCCGCCCAAGCCCGGCCCATTGGGCTTTGTCATATAGAACCCATTTATACTTGTTTAATATAAACTCTACTCTAAAACTAAACCTTAACCCCTAACCCTAAAAAATACACCTCAAAAATTTTATTTTTCACTAGCTTGTCAATTGTTTATACTATACATATTTCATTGTAATCTGATTTCATTTTAATCTCATATTTATTAATTTTGATACAAACACAGCATATAATAAAAAAATGTAAAAAAATGTCAAACATTGTTTTCTAGTTAATTCCCTATATAGAAAATAAAGCATATGGACCAGGTTTGTCTAAATCGAGCCCACTTACTAATCTTCGCATAAAATTTTATTTATATTTTTTTTAAAGATTTGATATATTATAGAACATTTATTTCAAAGCCTAGACATCTTGTATGCAGGGCAGATCAACAAACTGTAAGTTAGGTTAGTTTGAGTTACAGAGTTTCCAAGTTCTCTATTTAATGAATGCAAAGAATTTCTACATTTTATATGCATTTGGTAAAGTGTGAATGCTTATATAAAAATATAGATAATCTAAGAAGATAATTAATTTATTGTTTAATTGACCAGTTTTAAAAATAAAATATACAACCTTTCATTCTGTCCATCCTAGTTCCTTTGCACCTTTCAACCAATCTTGGCTGCATATTAACACTTCGATAACTTCTGGACTAAGATTTGATCGATAATCGTTAACAATTCTACCAGCCGCACTGAATACCTAAATAAATAATTAATATAGTTAATTTACATTAGTTAGCTAATTTTAATAGAATTCTACTTACTGCTTCGGATGCCACAGAAGTTATAGGAATAGCAAGAATATCTCTGGCCATTAATGCAACAGATGGATATTTTAATGTATTTTCATTCCACCAACCTAGAATATCAAAAGTACTAGAGAAAGAATGGGGAAGAAGTGGATCAGAAAGATAAAGTTCGAACTCATCCATATCATTGATTACATTAACTTGGTTTGTCGCAATATACTGGTCAAATTCTTGCATTAAATCGTCTTCTTGCAGATCCAAATTAGAATAATAGTGATTATTAGATGCAACCGTATGTTGAAGATATGTTGATTTATAGATCATCGTGGCCCTATATAAAAGTTAAATTAAAAATAATGAAAGTTATATAAGCTTTATCCAGTTGTTACCAAATGTGTAAAAAGTCTCTACGCTAAGATTTATACATATCAAATTTTTTTTTTGAGAACTCTTGGCATGAAGTCTAGAAATAATATTGGCGTACAATTGTATCATAAATATGTAATTAATACGTAACAAATACGTAATGATTACTAATATAAGTGTTAATAATCTTAGCGATTAAGAAAAAAAACCTGTTTAGAGACTTTTAGCTCATTCGATATACAAAATAGTTTTTAATTAATGGTATTATATCACCTTTTTTTAATAAAATCCAGCTTTTCCTCGGCTTCAGTGCATGTCAAGTGCATTTTATACTTATATATATGAGTTAATAGTAACATCTTGTAACGAGGGTCCAACATCGACGCAATACAAATTGTATCCTCCATATTTGCCCAGTACTTATCAAATTTGGCTTGCATGGGTATAACCATCTGACAAATAAAAGGCTCTATATTATTAGCATTTTTTTCGAGATGTAATTTAATTTTTACTAAGTGGAAAAAAAAAATATTTAGCGTCGGATATATGCTTCCTGAGATAATATTCGTGACTGTGTTAAAAAAATAAACAACTAAGAAATATATATTTTTTTATTAAAATATATTAAAATTGATTATTACCTTCATTAAAAGGTTTTAGAAAATCGCAAATACATTTAGCTCTATTCCAATTCTCATCCGAAGGCATAATATGATCAAAATTAATGTCTCGTAATGCAAGATGTTCGAACACACACTTATATGGAATAGTGGATTTTAACATTATATAAACCGAATTCCATCTCGTAGGAACATCCAGTGCTGGACGTTGACTTGATATAAGCTCAGCACATTACCCAATTACCGCATCCTCAAAGTTTTATAGCCTAGCTTGTGAACTGTGTACCCACTTCGCGCATTCTCAAATTTTGCATATAATATTTTTAACCGTTTTGAGAACATCATTAACAACGAGATTTAATATATGCGCACAGCAGCGTTGGTGCAATAAATTACCATTAGCAACGAGCATGTTTTCATCCTCAAGCCTGTGCTTTATGGCAGTAATCGCGGCATCATTACTGGTTGCGTTGTCCGTAGTGATTGCCAATGTTTTCGATGTAACGTCCCAATTATTAAAGTATTTAAAGAGCGTTTCGCTAATTACAACACCTGTGTGTGGTGCGGGAACCATTCTAAAGGCTATGACTAGCTTTTGGAGTTTCCAGTTTATATCGATAAAATGACAGGTAACAACCATGTAACCAAGAGTCTGATTCGACGTCCACATATCAGTCGTATAGTTTAAACGTCCAGGTGCATTACTTACCATTGCATAAGCTTTCTCTTTAAGCTCTTCGGCGATTTCTATACAATCTCTATGAACCGTTTTTTCACTTACCACTTTATATTTTGGCTGTAAGCCATTAACAAACTTTATAAATCCTTCGTGCTCGACCATTCGAAATGGGTACGAATGTCTAATAATCATTTCTACTATTTCATTTCGACTTTTTTCTTGGCAAAACTTATAATTTACAAGACCAGCAGCGGATAATTGCAACGTTTGCTGAGATTCATTTATCTTCAAATGTTTTTTACATTTTGTATTTTTCAAGTGACGGATTAATGAGCTAGTTCCAGTTGTATTATCGTGTTTTAAACTATTTCCACAGTATGAGCATATCGCATAATTTTCTAAATTATATGAAAAATATTAACTAATTCACCAAATTAAAAACTATAACATCGTAAAGCAAACATTTTACCCCTTTGAGGATTATTTTTAAAATGTCCTTCTTTAAAAACCCATGATTCTGAATTGTTTCTTTTACGTTTTTTATTAATTTTTGTTTCTTTAGGACTTTTGTTAGTTACTTCAGGACTTTCATTAGTTACTTCAGGACTTTCGTTATGTACTTCAGGATTTTTGGTTATTTTAAAGTTCTCATTATTTGCAGTTATCTCGGGACTTTCGTCTTCACTTATGGCAGAATAGATGCTTTGTATTTCTAATAATAGATTAGTTGTCTAATTAAAATAGACAATATCTAACTTCTTTCGATCAAAATGATGCCGACATACCATAGTCCATCTTCTATAATATAGTTTGAACGACCTATTTTTAATACTTTCAAGCCACATAGACAAAAAAAAAAGAGTCCAAATATTTTAACTTAAATCTAAATATGGGTCTCTTCTTAATAACTCTTCTCAATCGTGTACCTTTTGGTTCCAATACATATAAAGAAATCCTTTTATAAATACTTTGTCTAGTTTTAAAGTACAGTAAAGAACTTTCCATATAATAATCTGTTTACTCAAACTTATCTAGATTTTTTTTTTACGCACGTACATACACATGTCGGTTACTAAACACACTTTATTAATAGCAAATATGATTATCTTGTGTTACTGCATATATCTGCAGGTCAATCGACCAAAAAAAGTGGACTTTTTTATCAATCATCAAATAAAAGTAAAACAGATTAATAAATAATCATATGGCCCATTGGGCCTAACTGGGTATTCTCGCAAAGCCCAAGCCCGGGCCAGTATTTTTGTGGGTCAAACCCAAGCCCGGCCCACAAGTTAATGGGCTCACAAATATGGGCCCAAACTGGGCCCAAGCCTGGCCCGGCCCAGAAATTTTCGGGTTAGCCCGGCCCATGCCGTACCCTACTTGGGGGTGACAACCAGACAGCTTCTCTATGTCACCACACCCTGGTCAAGTAATTTTTTGAGTTGCCATTTAATTTATATTATATATATCTTTATTTTTGTTTTTTTTTTATTAAAGTGTTCACTTTGGGACTTCGAAACTTTTATTCAAAATATTAGAGCCATCAGTGTTCCTCTAAAAGGCCACCGGTATTTGTTATATAGATGAGAATACAACTAGCTACATCTGCAACTTTTGGTTGCCTATTTAAGTAGCTACCTAAAGGTTTTATACTAGCTACCATACCTGCAATCCATATACTAACATTGCCTATTTAAACACTTTAATCTATACTTGTTGGCAAAATCCCAAATTACTATAGTTTGGGTGCCCAAATCCCAAATACATCACAAATTAATTTCTCAAAAACTTTATTAATAATCTTGGTTTAAACAAATCATATCGGCTAATTTGTGGAATTGGGCCTTTTTTTGTAGATCCCTCAAATTATAATAAACCAATCAGAATCATTAGATTTAAGAAATAATTTTTTTATACATACTTTTTTAGAACGTTCGGCTCCAATAAGCAAACTTGAAGTTTTCATATATAACATATTCAAATAATCCCAGTTAATCCCACGCCGTTGTTTTGCTACTCACTATAAAGTTACGCTGAAAAAATATATATTATTAAAAGTATAAAATCACAAGGCTGGCTAAATTCTACACGGTTAACGAAAAAAAATGACAAAACTGAAAAGCAACGATTCAGTAAAGGTAAATGTGTTGAGCGTATGAGTTTATTTAGTTGTTATTATATGTATTGTATAGAAACTTTAATAAGCGAATGATAACTGATACTGTAACTAACTTTTTATTTTACTTTTTTTATATACCTTTTAAGATATAAGATCGTAAGAATACGTATATACCTGTATATAAATATAGAGAGGTCTCCGGTAATAAATAATAATATATTATAGAAATCTTATGATACGTATTTGGGTTTAGATTAGAATTAAAATCAATTGTATCAAAGATTATAAATTTTTATTATAATCTACAGTTAGAATTTATTAATACGAATTAATAAAAAAAAATATTGATTTACTACCAGAATTTCGGGTAGTCATTTTTAACTTTGATGTTTTATATTTTATTTAATTTTGTTTCATTTTAAATTTTTTTTTTGCGAGTTTTATAACCAGATGTGTCGTTATAGTTGGACGTATCGTTATAGTCAGACAGATGTATATATGTGTCGTTAAAGTCAAACGTGTCGTTATAACCAGATGTGTCGTATAGCAGGATACGGAGTCGATATAACCAAAGTGATGTATAATAAAGTTAGGGTACCACGTATTAAAAAACAATGTTGGAATATCCAATACCGGTTAAAAAAATAACTGAAAAACAACTGGCATCATAGCATGGTACATCTTCTGAGATACAAGGCACAAAAACCCAGGATGCGCTGAACCGAAGTTACTTCTCCTTTGTAAAAAAATAAAAAAAATAGTAGAGATAAAAAAAAAAAAATTTTCAGAGACCATCTTTTTTTTATCACTGAGTTGCGTTGATTGACTAAAATTTAATATACATTTCGCAACATGAAACTTTAGCAAAATTACTTACTTCAATTAATAGTAGTACTTGTGCACGATCTCTATACCAGTAGTGGTTACTGTAAATGTTACGAACTTGAATAGGATACAGCAGCTAAATTGCTGGCTAGAATAATGCAAATAAATCTAAATGGGAGATATATTGCGATGGTAAGTGTTATATTATAAACTTGAATAACAGTAGCCAGTACTAGCTATTCGGGTCGTTAATTGAATTTCTACCTTTCAGAATACGGTAAACACAGTTTAAAGACCACTAAGTAAGTGAACTGATTATTTCGTTAATCCACTGATTATTTTGTATATAGGTTCTTTTAAGTGTAAACTATATGCTTATTAATTTTTACAGTTTTTGCATTCATCTATCGGTCTTTGTATTACGTTTTGTCTTAAATTATATATGATCTACTATTAAATCAATTTTAGGGTATTACACGGATTAGCAGATATGTAGTAGATATTCTTATTGTTATAGATAACATATTTGCAAAATTTTAGGCCTACTTTTTTGATTTAATTTTTTACAAATAGCAATTATTTTTTTTTGAATTTGGAATTTGTCTGTGTTTTGCCAGCAAGTATACTCTGATCCCTGTTCCTCCTTTAACCCATCCTATATCACTGAAACAGGCCCATTACATAAGTACCCCCGAAGAACTCTGATACAACTCAAATGTTTCTAAAAAAGAAAATTTTGCATAGAAATTCATTAAACATTGCATTTTTATATGGTAAATTTTCAAATTTTGCCCTATTTTATACTAAAATACTGCTAAAAATTATACAAACTCAGATCTGAGTTGTATCAGAGTATTTCGGGGTCCTGTTACATAAGTCAGTTAGCAAATTATATATATTTTTATATTATAGTTTTAAATTAAATTACATTTATAATTACACACTCAGAAGACTTATTTTTAATAAACTAATACCAAATACAAAAATAAGATCTTTATTATTAAGGTTTAACTTAAAATTTATACTTAGTTTTTTGAATATTTTAACTATTATTTTATAAATTTTCTAAATTTTTACTTAATATTTATTTTTTCAAAATCATGTTATCTGTTATACAATTAAATTCGAATACACTTGTTCTTGCACATAAAGTTATACACGAATACACAAACATAATTGGTGAACAAAAATAGTTAACCAATTAAATTTGCAGATTTTTACCATATAACCTCACATGTATAAAAAAAAAATAAAATTGGTTTATAATGCAATATTAAGTAAACATTGTGATTTATTGCTTTTTAATCTTTTCAAAATTTTCTAGGAGTTCTGTAGAGGTCTAACTTAATAAATAATATATTTGAATATTCAAATATATAATTTTTTTACTAAATGAATATTCAAATATTTAAATTTTTATTTTTTTTTTTAACTAGCGGCCCTGCCTTTATTAATATACATGCACAAGTTTACTTCTATATTACTATATACTTTAAACTTTTCTGTATCTAATAAAGACTTACTCGACTTCAACGAAGCCCAGGTGCGACCTGCCATGACAGCTGTTTCCCTCTTTTTAAAGCCCTCAACTCACTGAGAGTTATTTAAACGTCCACAGGTGGAGGCTGTTAGCCTTGTCAGAACCGATTAGCTATTAATATTTTTATTCTTCTTGTATACCGGTTTGACGAGAGACGACCAAGCCGGTTTACTAAAGCCGGAGATATAGTTTCTTATTGTTTCTTGCGCGACACCTAAGATCTTTCTTTTCTTTTTCTTCTCTTTTTCTTTCTTAGCATTCACTCCTAACTGACCATTCTCTTTATCTTCATCTATACGTATTTCTCTGCTTTTTCTTTTTTCCAGTTTCCTACTTTTTTTGTTTTGTTTTCCCTTCTTTTGTCTTAGCGAAATTCCGTTTGCCTTTTCTCATTCGTTGAAGACTTCGCATCTAAAGCACCAAATTCAGTTATAAAATGCTTTCCAGAAGCAGTGTACTAGCAGGCAGAGAATTTGTTTTTTCTTTTTTGGCTTTTCACAAATAAATTGTTTGATTCTCTCATCAACTTCTTTTGGGATATACCTCTAATTAACGCGGCTTGCCTCGTTTCTTTTTCTTCATCGGTGCTTCCAAACAGGACTTCTTCCCATGTTGTTTCGTCCACTGTTTTAAGGTCTTCCTTTTTTTCAACTTTGACATTACCATACTACAGACTTCTCATCTTGTTCTTTTCCACAGAATTTTGTATACTTCGCAGGATGCTAGATGGTCTTGTGTCTCTTCTTTTTTTAGGCAGCTGATGCATGTACTGATTCCGTATATCTCAGGTTTTCTTTTGTAGAGGGTGTCCTTTGTTGGGAGCTGTTGAATGACACATTTGATCTGGAAAACCCAGGCTCTACTTCTCTTTTTACTTGTGTATCTTGACCCTTTATTTCTGCATATATTATCTCATAATGCTCTCCACCTACTTCTGCTACTATCGTCACCTGTATCTTTTTTTACTAACTCCCCTATGGAGCTAAGCGCTGCCCATTTTGCATCATAATGTGCAATCATCATAGTGTTGATGAAGCTTCTCAAGGGTTGATCGATAATGTTGTTTTCCCAATAAGGGTAGGCAGATAGTGTCTTTGTGTGATCTGGCTTTCCTTTGAAGGCATGCTGGCCCTTTGCACCTTCCTTGGCCAGCCTGTCTGCTGCCTCGTTTAGCTCATTACCGCTATGACTTTTTACCTTGTGCATATGTAGCTTTAGCTTTTTCTTGTTCTAACACTTTATGATTGCTCGCAAAACGCTCCTGTTCTTGAGCTTCAGATCCTCCTGTGTTCTTATGATTTTTTTTTCCTTTCTTAATAGTGCTGATTGCGCTTGCGCTATCGGTGTAAATGTGCACTTCTGCCTCCTATAGCATAACTAATAAGGCTGTCCAAATCGCACCTAATTCTGCTCTCGTTGAAGCAGGCCAGTCACTAAACTTACTACTAAATTCTATATTTTCTACTCTACTATCTATTCTACTAATAACCCAGCCAATTCCTAACTCTGTTTTTCCTATTCCTACACCTTTGCAATTTAGTGATCCATCTGAGTATACCTCAAATCGGCTTCCATCTCTGATCTTAAACCCTATTTCTTTTAGCCTTTTCCATGTTTCTGTCTCTTTGATTTGGTCTTCTATAAACTCTTCTTCAGCTGGCTTCACTATCACAATTGGAGATTGCTGTTCTTCTACTTCTTCGTCTCTCTCTACGCTCATTGTTGCAAAGGAACTAAATGCTCCTAGTCACACTCTAGTTCGTATCGTTCTTCTTTACCTTCTTTGTTTCTCTGTATGAGTCTTTTGTCAATCACTCTTTTGTTGCTCCTGAACGCTTTAAAAAAGATGCACTTTCCCTTTTCTCCATCCTCTGCAAGTTCGCAGCCTTGGCACTTTCTAATTGAGCGTGACTTTTTTCTGGAGCCTTCTTCGCTTACTCAATGCTGAAGGAGTAGTTTTTGGTTTATCTTCTTTTTAAGGATTCTCGTAATTTCATATTCTTTCTGTTGATTTTTCATGCCAAAAATGATCCACTCTTTTCTTCTTTTGTCGCTCGAGATTTCTCCTAGATTGGTCTTACACACCATGTTATTTGTTTCTGCCGCTTTAAACCTTTCCTTGATTCTCCTAGTTTCTGTACTTTCTACTAGCAGCTCCTGCTCTAGTTTCATGAACCAGATTGCCTTTTTTCCACTGCACTTTTGTCCTCTTATTTTCTTGACTTGTTGCCAAGTGAGCATCTTGGTTCCATTTGGATTTAACAGCTGCCCTACTGTATATAGGTGCAGCTTCTTCTTATTACAGAAACTCGTTAGGCTACGTTTATCCAGCAATCCTGCTAGCTCTAGATCGCTTGTAGCAAAATTTAGCACATTTGCCTTTGTGATTTCTAGTCCGAATCTTTTAGCCAACTTGACTATGTTGTATGTCAGATTGTTCTTAATACGGCGATTTTCCAGTCTTGCACTGTTTACTTCTAATATGTTTTTTGTGCATTTACAACGTAGCTGACTTTGCATTACTCTGATCCAAGTGGTGTGTCCTACTGCGCCATCATTATTGAGCCTTATTGCTAGCTCCGTAAAGTGGTGCGCAATATGGTTCTGCCATAGGGTTTTAGCACCTATTAGATTTTTGTGTGTTACAACTGCCGTTGCCAGGGTCTTTGTTAGGTTCGCCTTGTTTTTGATCATTATTAACATCAGGCGATGTAATCTTGCGCACATATTTTCAGACAGTAGTAGGTGGCATTGCAGCCGGTATTCTAACCTTGGTATTTGAACCCTATTGTTTATATAAACTAGTTGACCAAGCATCATTCTTTTTTTCTGAATTGCCTTTATAACTTGCTGCACTTCTCTTTTGACAATCTCGGAACTGCATTCTTTTCTCTTCCGCTCTAATAACCAGATTCCTAGGTACCTGACAGCTTTTTCTTTTTCTTTTGTTTAGACAGTGGCCCCTCCCATTTGTATCTTGTCCTTTTCTTGTGGATTGGCCTTTTTGATGCTTGAATTGATAACAATAAGTTCGGACTTGTTACCATTTATTTTTATGTCGTTGATTTCGAAAAATTCCTCGGATATTTTAATAATTTCTATCATTTCAGCCTTGGACTTTGCCAACTACACCGTATTGTCGGCATATGCCAAGGTCGCCTGCCTCCACTTTATTGTGTTAAGTTTTAGCTCGCAAATATCTGTAGGCCAATCCACTTGAATTTTATACCCTAGGTCTTCTCTATTTTGTATTACTGTCAGAAGCGGATCGTAAAATATTTGCCAGACCAAGGGAGAAATCACCTCCCCTTGGTCTATACCGTCCATAGCTTGGAATTTCGCCATATTCCCTACTCCTGTAATTATTTCTATTTTCCGTTTATTAAATAGCTCTATTATGAAGAAAACTATGCACTCTAGGATTTTAATTCTATACATAGCTAGTCTTAACATTTTTAAATTGACAGAGTCGAATACCTTCTTTATGTCCTAAAAAGCCATCTATAACTCTCTTTCCTGTTCTTTTGCATTTTTAACTATGTTGTTAATTATGTGAATTGGCGCAGCTGTACTACCTTCTGGCAATTCAGCAAAGTTGTAACCACACAAAATGTCTCTTTCTTTTAATATTTTGCACAGTCTGATTGTTAGAATTCTCACTGTACATTTTCTTATGACCTCAATAAGAGCTATTGGACTGCTATTGGCCTTACGTTATTTAGATTGTAGTTCCAGTCTTCATGTTTTGAAATCGGATATAGCAACTCCAGCTTCCATTTTTTTTGGTATTAGCCCCTTTCTTAAGCATACCATACTGATGCTAGTTCTGCCAATAGCTCTTTGGCTTTTTTTCCCACTCGTTTTAATAGAGGGTACGTGATCCCAGATTGTCCTGGGGCTAAATTGTTTTTTGTATTTCTTACGGCTTCATCACACTCTTCTATTGTGACACTTTTTTCTATTTTATTATACCATTCAGCCTTGACGTTTTCACGTGCCTTGTAAACTGACTTCTAGCTTTCTGGCATATCATCTGCTTTGTGTCTTCTTTCTATATACTGGCCACTAAAGTGCGCGTGTACTGCCTCTAACACTTCTTTTGGGTTGTTTATTAGCCGCAGTTCATCGTCCATATTCCGGACTATAATCTTGTTAAGCTTGATCTTTCTATACGGTTTGTCTAGCAAGCTTGTTAATATCCTCTTCTGGTCTTTAACAATCATGTCGTAACGAGTTTCGATAAAACCTCTTATTCTTTTTTTCTTTTTTTGTTTCAGTAAGAGGTTTAAGTGTACAATTAGTGTTTTCCAGAACCCTACAACCCTTTCTTCTAGCAGGAGGTCCTCAACCTGTATGTGCTCATGCTTGCTAAGCTCACTTCTTTCTATTATTTCTATGCACATCTGCTTTTGCTCGGTTGTTAGGCTTTTCGTTTTTCCTTTTTCTTGTTTTCTTAACTTTTGCTGTATTTTGCCCAATATTTTGATATCTTTTCTAATATCTTTCTCTTCTTTATCCCTAGTTTCTAGGCTGCATGACTCAACTGAGAGTCGCTTTTTTTCTTGGCAAGTATTTCTTTACTGCCTGAACCAGCAATTTTTCGATTACCTCCCATAATTTATCCGGGTTTTCTCTATCTATGTTCTTGTTTACGTCTTGTTCCCGTAGGTCTTTGTCTAGCCCAGCTCGGAAATTTTTCCAATCTTCTTCCTCTACTATTTCTAGATCCAGCTGTAACCTTTTTTCTTTTTTCCGCTTTTGTAGCTGTCGTCCTAGTCTTCTTTTTTCTTCTAAGTCGTTTGCTAGCCTTGCCAAGACTAGATCATGGTCACTTCCTGTTACACAAATCATGCCTTTTATTTCGCTATCCATAACTTGATCACTACATGAACTACTTGTCCATATATATAGTCAATTCGAGATGCTTGCTCGTCTCTTTTCCAAGTGTAGCTTACACTTTCCGGGTTTAGTTCCCTAAAAGTGTCTTTGAAATTGTGCGACACTAAAATATCCAATAGTTTAGATTTTTTCTGTGGCATCTCCTTTCCTTTTCCTTTTTTGTCAAGCACATTCTCTGCTGTTTGATTAAAATCTCCAATAATTATTTGGTGGTTTATGTGCTTTCCTTTGTTTTCAGAAAGCTTTCCTTTTAAGTACTTAACAATCTTTTCTTCCAATTCGTGATCGTTCGGTGCTTGATATATCGTTGACTTTAATACTAACTCACTTGAAAAACATTGTAACTGACAGGATATATGGACTGATCTTTTCCACCTTTGCGATATGGTTTTCCCATTTGCTATTTATAATTATACCTACTCCGGACCCTTTCACTTTGTCCTCGTCTGCAAATGACCAAAACCCATGATAACCTTGAACCTCTTTTAGCAACATCTTTCTTTCCTTTTCTGACACATTTGTTTCTACCAAACCTAGTATATCTATCTTTGTTTTCTCCATGTATTTTATTACAAAGTCCATTTTTCCTCTATTTGTCTTGATTCCATTAATATTATGTGTCCCAACACTCAAAACTTCAAACTGCCTCTCTTTCTCCACATCACTTTCTTCTGTGCTACTTTTATACTGCAGCACTTCTGTGTTCTTAGAGACGCCTATGGCGCCTCTTAGGAGCGATTGGGGGCCTCTTTTCTAAAATGTCTTTCTTCTATTGCTAAAAGCCTTTTTAGAATTTCTTCAAGGAGACTTGTTTGGTCAAGATTCGCATCTATTAGCTTTCCTGCTTTCTTCGTATTAGGTTCCTTGTGAATTTCTCTTTTCTGTTCTCGTCCTCTTGTTTTACTTTCTCCTCTCTTTCTAACGTTGCCATTCGGGCGTTTAGTCAGCTGCTTTTTTTGAAGTTCCTTTCTTCAACTTTGGGACTGCTACTGTTTTCGCTTGTAAAGTTCTCTTCTGGATTATTGCTACTTGAGTTGCTTTCTAATTTCCAGAGTAGCTTTGTGTTATAGTAGCTAATACTACACTTTGTAGCTTTAACTTTCTTCTCGGCTGATTGGGTTACCATTACTATTAATTGGAATATGCACTGCCATACCTCCAAGTTTCTTGAGTTGACGGAGTAGGAGTACTTACTGTGTATGATATGGCAAATTTTTAAGTGTAGCTTTAAATTTGGCTCTTTCTGTTAAAATTTTGAGATGATTTTCTCCTTTTGTTATTCTTGACACTTTTCCATTGGATGTAGGAATCACCCAAATGTTTTCGAGCCGTTTTCTTTCTTCCTTGCTATGAAACTGAATTGAGACTATTATCGTCTTGTTTTTTGCTTTAATATTCCATCCTTTCATTTTTATCTTTCTGTATTTTTTCAATACACCAGTCACTTCTTTTGTAGTGTAATATGATGGAATATCCCATAAAGTGTACTCTTGTATCGTCTCTGTCTGTTCATTGGGCAGCAAGTTTTCATTCACGCTTGTATTATGATCTTGTGTAGTATCGCCTTTGCTTGTGTTCTGACCATCTTTTATAGATGCCTTCACTTTTTTTCCACATGAGTTCGCTGCTAGCACTTTTTCTCCATGATCTTGCATTGACTTAGTCTCATTTCTTTTACTGAGTTGATAAATTCCACTCTTTTCCGCTTTTATCGACGTTTCAATTATGTTTGAAATTTGTCTTTCCAAATCCTCTATGCTGTAGTCTGAATGACCTTCTTCTTGTATCATTAGTGCAATTTTTTTACTTATAGCACTTTTGAATTCAGGTATCTCTATTTTTTTTTTCTAGGCTTTCTGTTTTGGACTCAACCGGTTGTTCTTCATCTTGTGTAATTTCGAGTTGTTTCCATTCCATAATTTTGCAGGCCCACCTAATAATATAAACTGTGCCTGGATATGTAATGCCAAGTAATTTAGCGACTTGTTTGTCTCTTTCTAGGACGAGTTTTCTTGGCTCATAGTGATTTCAATTATTTCACTTTCTGGTCTTTTAAAAAGATCCTTAAATTTGTTCAGAAATTCCATGATGTTCTACTTATGTAGATTCTGATTATGCTGTCGATCCTAATTTGAACTTTCTGTTTTCAATGTTCTAATTCCTGCTAAGCGACACGTGACTACTTTGTAATTATAGTAACCGGTTCACGACTTGTTGTTTTGCTGTAAGTGCCCCAGACTTGATTAGTATACGTGTTTGTTTGTTTACTTGTTTACTTCTGGTTTTGGATCTAGTGATCGGCAGTACAGGGTCTAGCCAAATTTCCCAGTTTTCCTTAGTTTTAGGCTGACTCGTAAAGTCTTTAGAAAGTTTGTATTTTCCAAGCTTCTTGGCGTGCCAGAGTATTTTTATATTAAGTAACCCTAGGTGGTTTTTTCCAACCTTTTTTTTTTTATAATCACTTTTTGTGTGTTTCTTAAAGCCTATCTATGTAGTTTCTGCTGTTTTAATAAAATTTTTCCAGAAAGTTTGTGTGAATATTTAAATTTTAACTAAATATATTCATTATATATTTATTAAATATATGGATAATTATTTTTGGTGTGGGGGTGCACTGTGTGCGGGGTATGATGTCATCACAAGTATGTGATTTGTTTACATCTCAGTTACACAGATCTACAAGATAAGTATAGATTTTATATTATTTTTTTAGTTCTTACTTTTTCTTTTTTACTAATTCGTTTACAGTACTTTTTTAGATAACGTCACTCTTTGATGGTCGCTCGTCGTTTTTTGGAACTGCCATTTCTTTGTTGTCGTTGCTCTTTGGGGTCATTGTTTCGTTAGTGTTGTCGCCGTCGTTATATGTTTATATTATTTTTTTTTAGTTCTCACTAATCTGTTTATGGTACTTTTTTTAGATAATATCGCTCTTTGGTGGTCGCTCGTCGTTTTTTGGAGCTGCTGCCATTTCTCTGGTGTTGTCACTCTTTGGAGTCGTTGTTTCATTAGTGTTGTCGCATTTTGGAGCTATTGTTTCGCTAGTTTCGTCGTTCTGAGAAGTCATCGTTTTGCTGTTGTCGCATTTTAGACTGCATTTTTTTTAGTACTATCATTCTTTGGAGCTGTCGTTTTGCTGGTTTCATCGTTCTTTAAAGTTCTTGTTTTATTAGTGTTGTAAGTCGTTTGTTTTTTGATATTATCATTCCTTGGAGTAAAATTGATATTAACCGAGTTTATTTGCTACTGATACCATTGATTTTAATTATGTCCTTTTGGAGTTTAGTAATAGAGCGCAAACCCCAACCTTTTTAATATGCTTCGACCATAGCGAAGTATTATTTAATAACTTAACAATACTAACTTATACAGCGCACCTATAAAGAGTATAGCAATACCATTTAGCAGTTTTAAAGAAATAATAATACCAGGGTTCATCCAGGGAAATATAGAATTAGACTGGGACACCGACGACAGATTTTTTGCTAGTTTAATAAGACGAAGTATACCATTTATTAAGGAAAAGCATGAATTTTTTAAGGCATTTAAGTATAAATATAGAGGCTTGTCAAGTTATATAGTGAAAAGCGTGAGTGGAGTAGACACAGGCCAAGGAGAGGAGGAAGTAGAAGAAATAACAACAGAGGAAAGACAAACCATAGGAGCATTTAACGCAAACGATAAAGTGTGAAGTTATGTGATTTATTTATATACTAACGATAACGCATTATATAGCCAAATTAGACGCAATTTTGGAGGACTCACCACAGGTGTCGGCAATATGGTAGGACCAGAATGAGGACCTGAAAGCCCAATCGTAGGACAAAAGAACGCTTTTGTTGAGGATGCGATTGTAAGGCTTTTGAAGCCGATATTGAAACAGGTGAAGAAGTGGTAGTAAGGGAGGAGTAGAACAAAGAATGCAGGTACCCGATAATTGTGTAATAGTTTTCTTGTACGTGGTCACGTATGTGTAAGGTTAGATCGTTATGTTAGGTTAGGGTTAGGGTAAGTGCTCAGTTAGGGTTTGGGTTTAGAATCGTTATATTAGGTTAGGGTTAGGGTAAGTGCTCAGTTAGGGTTTGGGTTTAGGATTGTTATGCTAGATTAGAGTTAGGGTAAGTGCTCAGTTAGGGTTTGGGTTTAGGTTGTTATATAGTAAAATCGCTCAAAATTAGTTTAAAAAAGTAGTTTTTGTACAAACGATTGTATTACGTTTTAATATGCCATTTATATCAAATATGTTGTCTGAATTTTTTTAACATACGTACGTATAGTTGTACAGTACATATAGTATGTATAAGAAAATAAAAGGTGGTTTCATAAGGGAAAGTTTAAGATATGAATAGTTTTATGTTTTGTTCTAGAATATTCTTAAAAAAATTTTGCATACTAAAAATCGCTTAAGAAAACTTTTGTTAGTTCAAAAAAGTAGTTTTTGTGCAAATGATCATATTATGTTTAGTGATGTGCCATTTATATGTTGTTTGAATTTTTTTAGTATACAGTACGTATAGTTGTACAGTGCATATAGTATGTGAAATATGTACATATGTATATTATATATAAAACTATCTATATACAAAGTTTTGTAAGGAATAATTTTGCTTAGAAAATAAAAGGCGGTTTCATAAGGGAAAATTTAAGATAGTTTTATGTTTTGTTCTAGAATATTCTAAAAAAATTTTTGCGTACTGTACTATATGCGGCATATCACTAATTATGTCATATCCAATTATGATCATTTATTAGTCGATAATCATGTAGAGCGAAACTTTTATGCCGATACTAGTACAATCGATTCCGATCCAACCGACCATGATTCCGAAGCAGTCCGACGTATCCGACCCAGAATTCCAGACCCCGCACATGGTGCACCCTGCACCAAAAAATAATGCCCTAAATATATATATATAATTTTATAATTTTATTTGATTTTTTAATAATTTATTTGCAATTTTATTAGCTAATTTAAATGTGTTAGTTATATAATTTTTTAGGGAAAATAAATTTGTCGCACCCTGCTTCGACCAATCAAATCGCACGATTTTATAGATAAAAAATTTTATTTTTTAAAAATTTAAAATTTTACTTAATAAAGTGTAAAATATATATAAAATAGCATGTTATATAACGTAAAATTTTATTCTGAACAACTTTTTCTAAGTCGTAAAGATAGGTTGTCTTAGTAAAAAAAAACGTTTTATAAGAAAAATCAAAATTTTCCAAAGTTAGCACATATAAACCTTTTTTTTTACTAAATCAATCTACTTTTTAACTTAGAAAGAAGTTGTTTAGCGTAAAATTTTACATGTAATACTTGAACGTAAATGTAGATTATATTAGTAAAAAAAAAGTTTTATATGTGCTAACAATTGAAATTTTTGATTTTCTTATAAAACGGTATTTTTTTACTAAGACAATCTATTTTTATGACTTAGAAAAAGTTGTTCAGAATAAAATTTTACATTATACGTTTTGATATCGCTTATTTATTTTTACATTTTACTAGTAAATTTTTAATTTTTAAAACTTAAAATTTTTTGTCTACAAAATTGTGCGATTTGATTGGTCGGAATCAGGGTGCGACATGTCGTGGGTGCGACAAATTTCTATTCCCAATTTTTTAAAATTAAAATATATTAAATATTCAATATAGTTTTCTCAGGACCCCAAATAATTTATGTGAGCTTATATTTGAGTATTATAGTAAATTTTTTTTTGGTTAGCACTTTTATATTAGTATATATAAGCATTATTTTAAATATTAGATAAACTTTTACCTAATTTTAACTTTTTTTGAAATATAATATTCTCTAAAAAAAACAACAACAAAACAGAGTAATGTTCTTTATAAAAAAAAACAAAATAGAGCAATTTTTTCTAAGAAAAAAAAACAAAGTAATATTTTTTTAAAAAAAAAAAAGATAAAAAATTTTTAAGCCTATTTGGTCTGCAATTTGCCATATATTATAAATATATATAGTATAAAATATTAAAAAAAAAACAAAAAAAACGTTTTATACTATTTTTTCTAATTTTTTGCATTTTTCAATTTTTATATTTTCAATTTTTGTATTTATTATCTGCTGGGTCACTATTATGCTTTAGATTTTTTATTAGCACATTTCAAATATAATTTTTATAAATATTACTCCTATTAGCATTTTTTAAATACTCTTTTTGTCCATTAACTGTTTTCAGATATAACCTTTTTATTTAATATCTACTTTTCAAATATAGCCTTTTTAAAAAAAGGGCCTCTATTAGTAATTTTCAAATATGATCTCATATAAATTATTTGGGGTTCTGTTTTCTCTAGTCTTCTTAAACTAAAAACTTAACCTGTTAATTTAAAATAGAAAAGTATAAAATAAAATACTGTATTTTTTTTCCAGTAGCAGTTTAATGGTTAGCTTTGACTGCAAGTGATAGATTTGCTCTAGCATAGATTATTAAATAATTAGTTAGAAATTTTAAATATAGTATTTCTTTATATATTATTCTAATATAATTGTAGCTTACTATTTTATTTCTGTACTTAAAAAAAATATTCAATGAATATTTAGTAAATATTTAAATATTTATTCAAAAATTTTAAATGAATATTCAAATACTAAAAAATTAAACAAATAAATATTTAAATACTTATTTTTTGAACAAGTCAAATTTCTACTATACAAATAAAATTTTTGTTTGTAGTATTTTGATATTTGATCTTTTTAGAGATTGATGTTGTAGTTGTATCTAGACTCATAGAAATAACTGAACAATATCAGATTTAGAACTTTAAAAACTATGAACTTGTGAAAGCCCTCTAGGTATAGAACAAATAGTTGAAAAAAAATATAGCAAGATTTGCTAAAGCAAAAAAAATTTCAATAGTATTTTTATATTTCTTAAACCAACAGCTTTTTTTAAGAGTAGAGTAAATGTAGATCAATTTTTTTAAAGCACAACAAAATTTTATATAAAAAGCAAAAATATGCTTTTAATAAAATTTTTTAAAATTATAGCTAGTATTTTTCAAAATTTTATAGTATATAATTTGAGATTTTAACTAATTTTTATTTGAGATAATATTACCTTTTTATAAAAATTTTTTTTTACAATAAATAAGTTTACTATTAAAGATTAGAGTTAGAGTTAGATAATACTTAGAAGATATATTATATGCAAATTTAAATACTAAAATCTTTTACTTAGAAATATAGCTAGTTTCTATAATAAAATTCAATTATTATAAAACGCACTTATAGTATTTTATCACCATAGGTAAATTAGATTTGCAAATCTGTGTAACAAAAACAAAAAATAAATTTTTACAAAACAAAAAATAACTTTTAATTACTTTAGGGTTAGGGTAAGGGCTGGGATTTTATCAAAGCATTATATATACAAAATTTAGCAAGGAATTTTTTTTATTAGAGCCCCAAAGATGGTTTCATAAGCAAAATTTTGAGGTATGAATGTTTTTTAAAAAAAATAAACAAAAAAATAAAATTTTTTGTTACACCTGATCTTAAATTTTGATTGGCTATTCTAATAGTTTGTATAACATGGTGTAAAACACCATAGGTGCATTTTAGTAAAATTCATAAAATTTTTTTATTTAAAGAACCTTTGTTTTTTTTTTAATTTTTTCATTAGTTTTGTTATACAAAATTCTACAATCTGATTGGTTCTACATATAATGAGATGAAATCATTACAGAAGCAAATTAGCAAAAGTTATAATTTGAAGTTTTATATTTGTTATCAGTGTCAGGCCATGTCCTTTTCATTGTTATCTATAATTAAAATTTTAAAAAAAACATATGAATTTACTATATAATTTGAGCTAAGATTCTTTTAAATCTTACTTATTAACTTTAAATTAAATTTTTCAGGAATATAGAACAAGTGGAGAAGAAAAAATTGAGCTTAAAAATTGAATTAAAATTTTGCTAATTTTGTACAAACCAAAAATGTAACTTCGCTAAAAACAAATATTTTTCGATTTTAAAATCATAATATATATAGAATCATGCCCTGAACAAATTTACTTAGGCAACCTAAGTATGTTACCTTGTAAGAAAAATGGGTTATCTATGTACTAAAGTTAAAATTTTTAGGTTTTAAATATAAAACGTTTTTTTTAATTACTCTGGGCCCTTAAGCAAAGTTGTTCAGCACATGATTCTACTTGGTTCAAAGTTGCTGCACATTTTCTCAGACCTTTTACTAAGTGAAAAATGGTGTTAAAGTTTAGAAAAAAAATTTTTTCCAAACTTTAACACTATTTTTCACTTAGTAAAAGGTCTAAGAAAATGTGCAGCGACTTTGGATTGAGTAGAATCATGTGCTGAACCTTAAGGGCTCATAGTAGATTACCTAATCAAAAAAATGGTTTATATAGGACCCGGATAATCTATGTGAGGTTATATTTGAGCATCATAGTAATAATTTTTTTGGTTAGCAGGTTTGGTTTGGTATATATAAGCTACATTTCATATATTAGATCAAACTTTTACCCATCTTTACCTTTTTTTGAAATACAACGTCTCTAAAAAAAAAAAAACAGTATGTTCTCTAAAAAAACAAAATGTTCCCTAAAACAAAACAAAATGTTCCCTAAAAAAAAAAAAACAGAACATTCCCTAAAAAAAAAATAATAAAAAAAAAA
>QKWP01000561.1:172254-213557 GCA_003550325.1 Gigaspora rosea
AAAACCTCAATTTTACCTTATTCGTTACAGAAGTAGATATTGATTTAAATTGTGTTACTTGATTATCTTTTTTTTAAGGAATAAGATTTTAATTTTTGTCCTGAAATAATTGTGATTTTTAGACTTGCACCATACGTACGTATGTACGTAAACTTCACTAGGTAGTAAAACATACCCTTAGTAAGAAATCAAAAAGCCAGACAAGTAAGTCTGGTGAACGAATATAGATTAGAAGAACATTTCGAATATATTATTATCCATGCTATCGGTTTCAACACTATACTATCGGCTCTTAAAAAAAGGTTTTAATACGATTTCCGATGGCATCTTTTGCCGTCAGAGTCAAAAATTTATATGAAATACGGGCCGGACCGGGCTTGGGCCGAATTTAAAATAAAGCCCAGCCCGGTTTGCTTAGCAGGCTTTTTTGTCGGACTTGAGCCCGATTTATAACAAGCTCGGCCCGGTTTGTTTAACGGGCTTTTTGTCAGGCTTGGGCTTGAAATCGGGCCTAAAAAAATTTTTCGGGCTCTGTTTCGGGTCTTAGAAAGCCCAACCCGACCTGGCCCGTTTCGCACCCTATATGCAAATATATCAAAAAAGTAAAATTTGTCAAGATTTTTACAATTGAAGCACATCAGAAATGTAATTTTTGTATTACTTCACATAGAAACTTAGGGACTGTCGCTACGCTCCAGCCAATAATTATAAGCTAAACCTAAATGTTTAAACATACCTTTCATCTAATTTCTAAATTACTTCATGAATTACAATTACTTTGAAAGTTTATAAAATATGACGTGTTCTTTAAAATTTTTGTGGTCCCAGGCTTTAACAATTCGTATTTATGGCTAACAATTCATTTTTGTGGCTGCCAAACATTACGCTAATAGGTAGTACATATTTCAGTCGATCATCCAATCAAATTAAAAGTCTGCTATGCTATATTGTACAATTTAAATATAACTGTATAGGTAGCCCAAAAACCTATTCGGCAAATTTTTACAGGTGTCCTAGAAATTATATCTTCAAAAAATTTTGCAATTGTTTGCATGACCCGTTGACCCGGGTTAAGTATCTAACCCATCGGGTCACTATTATCTGACCCAGATCAAAGCTCTAGGTCGCCTAAGTAAAGTTGTTCAGAGCATGATTTTATATATACTCATGATCTTAAAATTGAAAAATATTTGTTTTTGGCGAAGTTACATTTTCGTTTTGTGCAAAATTGGCAAAATTTTAATTTAATTTTTAAGCTCAATTTTTTCTTCTTCACTTGTTCTATATTCTTGAAAAATTTAATTTAAAGTTAATAAATAAGATTTAAAAAAATTTTAGCTCTAAGTTATATATTAAATTTATATGTTTTTTTTAAAATTTAATTATAAACAGCATTTTGATCTATTTTATAGGAACATGTTTGATACTATTATATAGTGCAGAATATTTAAAAATGGAAATTATACTAGAGAGTAGTCCAAAAATCCAGGTTATACAGAAAATAGAGTATAGAAAGCTCTAGTAGGTTTAGGTTACAGATAGTCAAAAATGTCTGAGTCTGTAGTACTTGAATATAGTATAACATTGTATCACATAATATATACAAATATATAATATACTCAATAAAAAGTCTTCAAGGCACAACCTCATCTTAAAAAAAAAAAAAAAAAAAAAATAAAAATTATAAAATATGTTTCATTTTTAAAATCATATTGAAATTTGATACCTTTGTAAATTCTTGCATTTTGATTGGCTAATAATTTATTTTTAAAAAATATTTTAAAATTAATTTTTAAAATTAGTCAATAGCAGAAGGCTAAAATATATAACTGTTCTATTTTTGGCTAAATTTTTATATATTATATAAAAATACTATACTTTTAAACTTATTAATTAAAAAAATATACATATAGCCACACTAGATATATCATATATAGACTTTTCTCCCTTTATAGAAAAATGGTTTCTACAAGGTTTTTCTCTAACAAACTGCATACAATAATGTCAGGTCATATACCAAGGTTTCCTTCAACCTACTCTAGCTAGTAAATTAATTTGAAATAGTTAATTATAGCATTATTAGAAAATAGAAGGTATAATGTCACATTGGGTGCCTGTTTTACAGTAACACAAATGTAGTTCTGAAATCTTTAAATGTAAATTTATTATTTTTACTTAAATAAAGTTTCAACTCTGGCATTTTAATAAAAGAAAAATAAAACAAAAATATACAATAATTTTTGAAATAGCAAATTAGCTAAATTACAAAATAGGTGCCTATTTTTTGTGATATTGTTTTTATATTGAATATTATTAGTTTTTAAAGATTGTAAAATCTTTAGGTGTTCCACATTGTAGTAAAATTTTAAACTCTATATTATTTAAAAGATCTACCTTTTTATATTGATAAAGAAAAACTTAAATAGCTCCAAATTTTTTAGATCATACAAAAATTTCTAATCCTAATTGGTTGAATTTTTATTGTTTACAATACTAATTGGGTAGAGATAATATTATATGAAAAAAACAAGATGCTATTTAAAGCTAATTGATTTGAATAGTACTATATAAGAAAAAATAGTGCAAAAATTTTAGGAATATAGCAGGAGGCAAAAACAGGCTTGACATATATGAACTGATTTTTACTAATTTATGTGATATTTTTAAATGATCTCACTAATTTTGTATAACAGAATTTGCTAATTACACCAATCAGATTTATTTATGTGATAATTTAATTTTGGTTTTTTTTTTTTGTTTTTTAACTCGAATATAAGTTCACCGTGAGTCTACCATGAGTTTACTATAAGTTCACATGAGTTTTTGTAGGTTAGAAAATTTTTCAACATTAGTTAGAAATGTTTATATGATTTTAAAAACAATTTTTATGTATTTACTGTGACCTTTGTTTAGACGAAAACCTTAAATTTTAAGAACTTAGTTGAACGACCATTATATTGAACTACCCCAAAAACACTATTATATACTGTAGACCATTAACAAATAAAGGTAACAAAAAGTGTTTTTTGCTAAAAACTGTTTTTTATTAAATTTTCAACAAACTGTTTGTATAAATAACGTTATAATGCAGTTAACTGATGAAATAATTACTGTTATGTTTTTTGGAAATACAAAAGCTTAGTTAGTGTATTTGAGACGAGTATAAAGTTGTTAATGCAGTAATGAGTTTAATATTTGAATAGATTTGGTGCTTGTACTGTATAGTACATAGTACGTAGCATGTTTGGGCCAACTAATTGTACCGTAATAAAAGTTTTATGTCAGAGTGTACAATTAGTTTGGATATAGTAATAAATACTACTTTTTCTACACTTCGCTTTACATAATTTTTTTTGTATATTTACAATTTTTATTTTTTTTTTTGCGGGGTTTGTTTTTTATCTTTCTACTATAATTATTGCAGTATTGTTAAGTGATAAAATTTAAAAAATTAATCAATTTGATTGGTTAACAATCACATGTAGATCTACAATTAGATTTCACATTTTTATATTACTCAAATCAGTCAAAATCGGCCCATATGAAGATTTAAGTAAAAAGTAGCTAGCTTTTAACAGTACTTAAACTAAAAACAAAAGATAACTGACCAGAAGATTAAATAAATAAGAGCCTTTATAGCAAAGGGATATACCAATTTGGCTATCAGATAGCATTAAAAAAAAAGCATATATTACAAAAGTATGAACCAAGAAAAAGAAGATCACAAGATACCTAAAGCCTAGCTAATCAATTCTTCTAGGCTAACTAGATTGGTAGTTTAAAATACTAAAAAAAAAATTTTTAATAGAAAAAGAAAAAGAGTAATGGAGCTAGTGAACTTTATAAAAGCAGAAGTAGATATTGGTAAAAGGCCAAAAGTAATCCTGTCTTGCAAGTATTAACTATAGCTAGTGATGATTATCAAGTGTAGATAAATACTTTTGGTACGACTCTATCAAGTTTTTCATTAAGAATTACAAGAATCAATTATCTGAACTGGGTTCTAAAGCATAAAGCAAAAATCTGGAACTATAGTTCTAGTGATACAAAATAGATTGGCAAAAGGAACAGAAATCAGAGAGTTTAAATATACAATGCTAATATGTAGATTGCAAGTATGGCAACTAGTGTAAAGCCTTTAAATAGCTACTAAAATAGGCAACCAAAAGTTGCAAATATAGCTAGTTGTACTTTCATTAATATAACAAATGCTAGTGAACCCTATATAGGATACTAATGGTTCTAATATCTTAAATAAAATTTTTAAGTTCCAAACAGTCACTTTAATAATAATAATAATAATAATATATTCTATTTAGTAATTATCTGTTTTTAAATATAATATTTTAGTTCTATACTTAGTTATTAAATATAACTTTTTTAAAAAAATAATTCCATATTATCAGTTTTTAATATAATTTTATATAGATTGTCAGAGTTCTAAACCAAATCAAAAGATATCAAAATACAAATACACAAAAAAAATTAACAAATTGGATCAAAAACTTAGAAATCAAAATTATAGAAAATTTAGCAAGTAAAAAAGTAAGAAAAGAATACAAAAAAAAACTATTTAACAAATATTATGCATAAAGCAGCTTTGAAAGAAATTAGTCAAAATTACAAAAACAAGAGTAAATTATTTTTGAAAATAAAACAAAAAGACAAAAATTGACTAAATAAAAAAAAAGAAAGGAAAAAAGAATTAAAATTAAGAAATTACTACGAATCACTACTGGTAATTATTACTAGTAATCTACAATGCATAAAACAAAATAAACAAAACAAACAGTTTGTATTAAGTTAAATAAAAATTAAATCTCTTTAATATTAGGGTAAGAGTAAAAGTTAAAGATTAGGATAGGGCTTTGTATATAGTAAAATTTAGCAAGGAATTTTTTTTTTGTATAAAAAAAAGTAGTTTTATAGACAAAATTTTAGGTTAGAAGCAATTTTAGCAATTTTTTAAAAAATTCTTTGTTTTTGTTATACAAAAATTGATCTACATGTTACACCTAATCCTGAATTTTAATTGGTAAATTGATTACTAGTAATAATTACCAGTGGTGATAAATAGCAACCTTCTGATATTAAATATTAAAATTAGTAGAAGAAACAAAAGATTAGAGTTTAAATAGGCAATTCTATAGTTGGGTTGTAGATATAGTAGCTAGTATGAAATTGTACCAAAAGTATAAGTAGCAAGTTGTATTTTTATTTATGTAACAAATATTAGAGTATCTATAAGTAGTCTTTTTGATTGAATATTTAAGGGTAGGGTGAACGTAGATCATTTATCATATGATTTTAGTGGTACAATGAGATTTATATAGAAAATCAAAATGTGCTACAAATAAAACTTTTTACGGTTGTTATTAATTTAGCCAAAAATTTTATAATACATAGTACAAAATACTCTTTTTATAATAGTAAAATTTTAATAAATATAGTATTTGAAAAAATTATACTTCTATATGTCGTAAAGTTTTCCTAAGTGGGCTCAAATTTTTTTTAGTTACACAAAAATGATTAATTCGGATTGGTTGAATCTATGTTGTTTACTATCATGATTGGTCGATCATCTGATTTCATATAATTACAACGTGATCACTATTAAAAATGATCTATGTTCACCCTACCCTTAAATAAAAAACCCAAATAGTATATGAAAGTAGTTTTAAAATAGCAAAAGAATTCTTAAAAAACTTGAATTAAAAATATTAAAAAAAGAACAAGAAAAAAAAGCATAATTTGCTATAGGTCTGTATCACAAAAAAAAATAAAAAATAGAAGACAAAAAATAAAACAGAAAAAAAATAAAACCAATTAATATAGAAAATTAATAAATGAAACCCTATTGCAAAAAAACTTACAAAAATAGAAAGTATTAAAAGAACTTGAAGAAATAAAAAAGACTATAAAAGAAATAACTTTTTATATAAATAGATTGCATAGCAAATACAAAAAAGAGACTAAAAAAGCCCAGAATAAAAATTGAATAGTATGCAAAAATCTAAATAAAAATAAACAATAAAAATATAGTTTAGTTTAAAAAAGCAATAAAAAAATAGCTATTATTAACAAAAGCAAAGCTAAGTACAATATGAATAGTCTTGTTTGTAGTGCCAAAAAAAGTGAAAGTTTCAATTATTACAAACAATATATAAGTAATTATAGCAATTCAAAAATGCAAAAAAACCAAAAAAATAAAGTGAATATTTAAAGTTCAAAAATACAAGCCTTTTGTAGCAAATAAACTATATAACACTTGTATAACCAAACTAAAAAAAATATAGTAATGCTAATTAAAATAAAAATCACAGTAGAATACAAAATAATAAAAAGGCAAAAAAACTTGTAAAAGAAGATATACATAAAGAGAAAATAATTCAAATCTAATAAAAGTATTAAAGTTAGAAGAACTACATTATAGATAACCAAATTCAAGAGTTAGTTACCAAAGTTTTAGCTTTAATATTTGATACAAAATAGGCAGTACTAAAAAAAATAAAAAAATAGTTAGATAAAAAAAAAAGCCAAAAATAGCTTGATAAAAAATATAAAAAAATATTAAAAAAGTAAAAAAACAAATTATATAAATAAAGAAGCAATAAAAAGTAAGTATTTAAAGTAAAATATCTAAGCAACTTGCTATTAATATTAATAAAACTAAAATAGTAATACTACCAAAATTAATTTTTGTTTTTATTAAAACAAGTTAAAATTTTATAAGTAAAATATGTATTATACTCTTTATAATTTCATTTAGAAATAATATAATATTTACCATAGGTAATTATCACCTGTGATCTACAATGCATAAATAAAAATAAATCATTTTATTAAAACAAAAAACAAACCTTTTTAATGTTAGGGTTAGGGTAAGGGTTAGAAATTAAAAGAGTGCTTTGTATATAGTAAAATTTTGCAAGGAATTTTTTTTTTTTGTATAAAAAAAAGTAGTTTCATAAACAAATTTCTAGATTAGAAGCAATTTTTAAAAAATTCTTTGTTTTTGTTTGTTTTTGTTATACAAAAATTGATTTACATGTTATACCTGATCCTAAATTTTGATTGGCTATTGTACTACAGATGATAATCACTTGTGGTGTATATTAGAATTCTCCTTTTATTTATTAAAAAAATATATCAAAAAATTTTGTCTTTTAAGTTAAATAAATCAAAAACAATTTTGAAATCAAATTTTAAATTGGGTTCTAAAATCTAAAATAATTTTGTCTTTATACATAAGCTAAATACAAAAAAATTCAAATTTATTTATCAGAAAAGTACTTAATTTGCTAAAAAGAGCCTGAAAATATAAACTATTGTCGGGGCTGAAGCTGGAAATAGCTGAAGCTAGCAATCACGTGATAATCAGATGATCATCCTGATGATTATCTATTTCAGCTTGATCATCAGCTTGATCGTTGGCTTGAATGTCGACTTGAACGTCGGCTGCATATTGTTGTATGTCACATGTTGTCTATCTATTTTATGGTTAATGCGAATCAAATGTAGCTTTCTATTTTTAATCTTCTTATATTCGTTTAATATAAACTAACCCATAACCCTAAAAAATGCGTCCCAAAAATTATTATTTTTCGGTGGCGTGTTAATTTTTTAATATTATACATATTTCATTTTAATCTGATTTCATTTTAATCTGTCACATGTACTGACTCTACAAACGTATCAAAGTCAAATGAGCCACTTCTGAAAAAAGGTTAATAGTCTTCGTGGTTTTTTTAGTTTTCTCGAACTCTAAAATTCTATAAGAATCCCGAAGACTACTGATCTTTTTATAAGTAAAACTTGAATGCGTCGAAATTCCAGCTGAGAAAAAAAAAGGTTATTGTAGTTTTACTATTTTGCTATTATGCTCGTGGTTCTTTTTAGTTTATGGATGTGTACTTACCACTATAAACTTATTATAGGGTAGTTGAATGTGCGAAAATTCAGGAACTTTAAAATGTTGTGGCTTTTTTGTTTTTGTAATAGTGCACTTATTTTTATTACAGAGAACTGAATAGGAGAAATTCAAGTGCTATGAATAGAAAAAAAGAAATAAAAAGGTATGCATTTTGACTGTTAATTTTCATGGTTCTTTTAGTCTTTGTAGTTTTATACTTAAATTGAATTTATTATAGGGAACCTAAATGCGTGAATTTCAACAAACAAAAAAAGTGAAGCATAAACAAAAAAAAAAAAAGCATTTTGACTATTAGCATACTGGTTCTTTTAGTTTTCATACCCATGTATTTATCTTGAGCCAAACTTTAAAAAAAAGGGTTGTACTTTACTCTTAACATTCATGGTTTTTTATTTTTAATAACCATGTACTTATCTTGAGCTTATTATTATAGAAAGCCGGAATTCAAGTACAAAGCAAAAAAAAGGTTTGTATTTTAACTATTAGTATTCATGGTTCTTTTAGTTTTCATAATCGTGTACTTATCTTGAACTTATTACTACAGAAAGCCTGTACATGAAGAATTCAAGTGCAAAGCAAAAAAAATAAGGGTTGTATTTTGACTATTAGCATTCGTGGTTCTTTTAGTTTTTATAACCGCATAACCATGTACTTATCTTGAGTTTATTATTACAGAAAGAGGAATTCAAGTGCTAAGCAAAAAAAAAAAAAGTTTGTACTTTTGTGGTTCTTTTAGTTTTCATAATCGTGTACTTATCTTGATCTTATTACTACAGAAAGCCTGTATATGAGGTATTCAAGTGCAAAGCAAAAAAAAAAAATAAGGTTTGTATTTTGACTATTAGCATTTGTGGTTCTTTTAGTTTTCATAACCGTGTACTTATCTTGAGCTTATTATTACAGAAAGAGGAATTCAAGTGCCAAGCAAAAAAGAATAAGGTTTGTATTTTGACTATTAGCATTCGTGGTTCTTTTAGTTTTCATTATATGTACTTATCTTGAGCTTATTATTACAGAAAGAGGAATTCAAGTGCCAAGCAAAAAAGAATAAGGTTTGTATTTTAACTATTAGCATTCGTGGTTCTTTTAGTTTTTATAAGCGTGTATTTATCTTGAGTTTATTATTACAGAAAGAGAAATTCGAGTGCCAAGCAAAAAAAAAGCTTGTATTTTGACTATTAGCACTCGTGGTTCTTTTAGTTTTTCATAATCATGCTTAGAAAGTCTGTATGTAAGGAATTCAAATACAAAGCAAAACAAAAATAGGGTTTGTATTTGATTATTAACATTCGTGGTTCTTTTAGTTTTTAGAACCATGTATTTATCTTGAGCTTATTATTACAGAAAGCCTATATGTAAGTATCATAGTGACAACCAAATCCCTGTGTATTACGTTCGTGAAATGCTTGGCTTCGAAGGTTGGGATCTTTATCATGACATATGATCTCATGACGGTCTGGGTAATAAATATAAATCGATTAAATCAAGGATTTGTAAGCAAATCTAGTTCTCTTTTTTCGAAATTATTGAAATAAAACTTGTAATAAAGTAAATACTAACCTTTTAGTTCCCTTGTGGTTGTGTGTGCTCTATAAAGGTAGTGGCATTGCTCCAGGGCCAAAGTAAGGTATCGCCAAACGTTGTGTGTGTTCGTGGACGAACCTAAGGTACCCCGGATTGAGTTAGATCAGCACCAAAATAGCACCTGGTGCATACCCACTTGACAGTAAGTGCAAAGCAAAAAAAAAAAAGGTTTGTATTTTGGCTATTAGTATTCGTAGTTCTTTTAGTTTTCATAACTGTGTATTTATCTTGAACTTATTATTACAGAAAGTCGGTATGTGAGGAATTCAAGTACAAAGCAAAAAAATCAAGGTTTGTAATTAGCATTCATAGTTCTTTTAGTTTTCATAACAGTGTACTTATCTTGAACTTATTATTACAGAAAGTTTGTATGTGAAAAATTCAAGTACAAAGCAAAAAAAAAACATTCATATTTTGACCATTAGTGCTCGTGGTTTTTTTAGTTTTCTAACCGTGTACTTATCTTGAGTTGATTATTACAGAAAGAGGAATCGAGTGCTAAGCAAAAAAAAAAAACAGGTTGTATTCTTATTGATATTCATGGTTTTTTTAGTTTTCATTAATCGTGTACTTATCTTGAACTTATTACTACAGAAAGCCTGTACGTAAGGTATTCAAGTGCAAAGCAAAAAAAAAAAAAAAATAAGGCTTGTATTTTGACTATTAGCAATTGTGGTTCTTTTAGTTTTCATATCCGTGTACTTATCTTGAACTTATTATTAAAGAGGAATTCAAGTACAAAACAAAAAAAAATAAGGTTTGTATTTTGACTATTAGCATTCGTGGTTCTTTTAGTTTTTATAACCGTGTACTTATCTTGAGCTATTATTACAGAAAGCCCGTACATGAGGAATTCGAGTGCCAAGCAAAAAAAGCTTGTATTTTGACTATTAGCATTCATGGTTCTTTTAGTTTTTTATAATCATGCTTAGAAGTTTGTATGTGAGGAATTCAAATACAAAGCAAAACAAAAAATAGGGTTTGTTAGCATTCGTGGTTCTTTTAGATTTCATAACCGTGTATTTATCTTAAGATTTTTATTACAGAAAGCCTATATGTAAGTGTCATGGTGACAACCAATATATTACGTTCATGAATGCTTGGCTTCTAAGGTTGGGATCTCGATTGTGAACTTTGTTCACGATGTTATGTGAGCATGTGATGCCCTGTGACGGTCTGGGTAATAAGTGTAAATCGATTAAATCTCATGCATAGTCTATTAATAGTTTGTATATATAAAAGTGTAGTTTGTGCATTATTTCTGCATTAAAATCAATTTGTATAAATAGAATGGTAAGCAAATCCAGTTTTCTCTTTTCGAATTATTGAATCTTGTAATAAAGTAAATATAAATCTTTTAGTTCCCTTGTGGTCGTGTGTTCTCTATAAAGGTAGTGGTTTTTTCAGGGCCAAAGTAAGGTGTCGCCAAATGCTATGTGTGTTCATGGATGAACCTAAAGCACCCTGAATTGAGTTAGATTAGCACCAGAATAGCACCTGGTGCATATCCACTTGACAGTAAGTGCAAAGCAAAAAAAAAAAAAGGGTTTTATTTTGGCTATTAGCATTTGTAGTTCTTTTAGTTTTCATAACCGTATATTTATCTTGAACTTATTATTACGGAAAGTCTGTATGTGAGAAATTCAAGTGCAAAGCAAAAAAAAAAAAAGGTTTGTATTTTGACTATTAGCATTCATGGTTCTTTTAGTTTTCATAACCATGTACTTATCTTGAGCTTATTATTACAGAAAGAGGAATTCGAGTGCTAAGCAAAAAAAAAAAAGGTTGTATTTCTATTCTTTTAGTTTTCATAACCATGTACTTATTTTGATTATTACTACAAAAAGCCTATACGTGAGGAATTCAAGTACAATGCAAAAAAAAAAAGAAAATAAAGTTTGTATTTTGATTCATGGTTCTTTTAGTTTTCATAACCGTGTACTTATCTTATTATTACAGAAAGAGAAATTTAAGTGCCAAGCAAAAAGAAAGAAAAAAGGTTTGTATTTCTATTGGTATTCGTGGTTCTTTTAGTTTTCATAACCGTGTACTCATCTTAAGCTTATTATTACAGAAAACCTGTATGTGAGAAATTTTAGATGTCAAGCAAAAAAAAAAAAAAAAAATTATATTTTAACTTTTAGCATTTGTGTGGTAGGGATATTAGTAGTTTTGAACTTAGTCGACTTAGCCGACTAAGTTGATCGAATTTTCAAAAAACCAGCTTAGTGGCTATACTTAAAATGATCAAATAGATTAGATTATTCACATTCTAACCCTCGAATTTTATGTAATTTAGTATTTAATAAAATATTCACGAATTATGTATAACAGAATATTCGCTTTTAATTGAGTACACATACCATGAATATTCACGAGTATATAGCAAATATGTAGTATATAACTGATAAAGTATATATAGTAGAAATTAAGATAGCACATATAGTTCGTAAAAAAAATTCTTTAAAAAATTTTATTTATAACCTATAACAACCCTAATATGAAAAAGGACAATATTATCGCTTACCCTAACTCTAACTATTAAAAGGGGATTACTTATAAAAGATAAATTTTATAAGTGTTGCTAACTATACATACTTTCGTAATTTTTTTTGCTTATATCTATACATACATTACTTAGTTATGCGTTTATACAACATATATTTCTGTAATACCCGATATTCACAGACCCATCTCTAGTACATGTGTAATGATAAGATATACAGTAGAAATTATAGCAGATCAGTATGGTATAGGTGAGCAAATCCATACAGTATAGGCCAAATTTAAGATCTATACTATACCGATCAGCTATAATTCCTAACCCTAACCCTAATATATATTACACCGGATCAGTATAATATAGATTTAAAAATTCGGCCTATACTATACAGATCTGCTCACCTATACCATAGTGATCTGCGAAATACCTATTCCATTTACATGTATATACTGTATAGGAATTTACCTGATTTAATATTTAGCTGGCTCAGCCCAGCCAGTTTAGCTGATTTTTATAAAATCGGCTTAATTAGTCAATAATTTCAACCTGATAATTTGTGGTTCTTTTAGTTTTCATAACCATTATTACTACAGAAAGCTTATACGTGAAGAATTCAAGTGCCAAGAATAAGAAAGGTTTGTATTGACATTCATAGTTCTTTAAGTTTTTCTAGTTTTACTTACCTTGAACTTATTATAGAAACCCAGAAATTTGAATTTTAAAGTGCTAAAAAATTTGAAAAATCCAGGCACGAGCAAAAAAGGTTTATTTTTTGCTATTAGTTTTCATAGTTTTTTTTTTCGTTTTTATAGCTGTGTTTCAAACTTTTGTAAAGTGAGAAATTCAAGTGCCAAATATGAGAGAAAAAAAGTTTTATATTTGACAATTAGCTTTTCTGGTTCTTTTAGTTTCATGGTTGTATACTTGAATTTATTAAAGGGAACATAATAATCACAAACGTTTAGTTTGGATTCGAGTGCTAATTCTTTTTTTTTTTTAATTTTCAAGGTAGTGTGCTTACTTGAATGCGAATGAAAAAGCTTATACTTTAAGCAATTTGTTTTTTTATGCAAATGTATAAAAAATATATATACATATAGAAAATTTTTTAAATTTTCTTAAAAAAAAAAATTGTTCAAAAAAAAAAAACTTTTTTAAAAAAAAGTAACTTTTTTTAAAAAATAAAAAATACAAATTTTACGATTTTAAAGCTTTGACTTGGGTTATTGGAACAGGTACATCTTTTCCTTCTATTTCAACAATAGCCGTATAGTTATTTGATGTTAGTCTTTTAAAAATATCTTGCTATGAAAATATTGGCTGTAATTTTCTTTTTCGGGTTTGCGGATTAGTATCATGGTCTGACGCAATGTTGACTATGGTTCCTGATTCGATTGTATTATTTGCTGTTTTTTTCTGTGAACACTTTCTTGCTGACAAAGTTTTGTGTAATATTTTTCTAGTATAAAGTTTACGGACTAATAACAAAAAAAAAAAAATAAAAAAATAAAAATTTGAGTTTATATTATTTAACTTTATACTATTAGCTCTAACCTCTTGAACTTGCGATACTCATAAGATATGTTGATTTACAACTGGCTCAGAATTATTTATATCTGCCTGAGCACTATTTACGTTTGCTTCGTTTGCTTCGTCTGCTTCGTTTGCTTCATTTGCTTCATTTGCTTCATCTGCTTCATTTGCTTCATCTGCTTCGTTTTCATCTGCTTAATCTGCTATCAAAATATCTACATTCATTTCATTGTCTTGATTAGTATCAGATGTATCATAAACGCAGTGCATTTTCCAGCCAAATATAACTTCATGAGGTGTATGTTTATGTGCTGTATGCACGGTTGAATTATAAGACATTACGAAAGTATCTAATATGTCGACCCAATTTTTTTTTTGAAGTTGATTATTCTTATTCCATAGCAATTTTGTGAACCCACAACCAATGGTTTGGTTAAGTCATTCTACCTGTCCTTGGAACTGGGGGTGCCTAGGGCATCCATGTTTAATTTTTATATTAAGGATTTTGCAAATTTGCTTAACAATTTCCTCAAATTCTTTTTCATTGTCACTTTGAAGGACTGTTAGTGGGCCAAGAATTTTAAAAACATCTTTGACCAAATGTGCAGCAACCATACCTGCCTCTTTGCTTTTCATAAGAATCGCAATAAGAAATTTGGAAAATGTACAAATGTATGTAAGTAACCACGCAAGCCCGTAATTGACATTTGCAAAATCGTGAAAGTCAATTAAATCAATTTGAATATGTTGCCATGGTGCCACAGAAATAACTAATTTCATATTAGTTTTTTCTTTAATAGATGAGTTAATAGTACAAACCGAACACTTGTTAATATAAGCCTAAACCTCAGTTTGGGTTATACCAATATGCTTTTCTTAAAGAGCAGAAAAGGTTTTATAATAGCTTCTATGATTAAATTGGTCATGAAAATTTTTCAACAATAAACCACGTATCTCTAAATTGTATCTTGGTACTACACAATATTTATCAGATACTACTTGGCTGTTTTAAAAACAGCAGAAAGATAAAGTATTTCATTTTTATCTAACTCAAATTTACTACAATAACTTGTAAATTTACATTTCGCCGATAGATTATGGATAGATTCAGGTATTTTTTCGATTTGAGGTACTCGATGATATTTTTATATTCCACTGGAGTTCCGGGAAGTTTTGGAATTGCCGGCATAATTGAAGTTTGAAATGAAAAATTAATGGGAAATATGACTACTGTATTTAAATAAAATCAGCACGTGCTAACAAATAAACAAATCACATGCCACAAAGTTGGCACATGTCAATAGTTAGGGTAAGCACGTGCCTGATTAGGTAAGCGCGTTAGAGTTAGCATGTGACTAATTGTTGGGTTAGCGTAACTAGGGTTAGCACGTTTCTGATGGTTAGGGTTAGTGCGTTCCTGTTATGGCCTAGAATATAGCAGTCATTGTTTCTTTATAATGCAATTCTGAGGCACCTTTTCAACATATTCAGAGCATAAAAATTAAATCAATCTCTTTTTTTTTTTGACTTGAATTTTAGATTCAGACACTATGCAATAATAAGTTCAAGATAAATACACATTTATAAAAACTAAAAGAACCATGAATGCTAATAGGAATACAAACCTTTTTGTTTTTTTTTTGCTTGGTACTTGAATTCCTCTTTCTGTAATAATAAGCTCAAGATAAATACATGGCACGGTTATTAAACGAAAAGAACCACGAATGCCAATGGAAATACAAACCTTTTTTTTTTTGCTTTGCACTTGAATTTCTCACATACAGGCTTTCTGTAATAATAATTTCAAGATAAATACATGGTTATGAAATCTAAAAGAACCACAAATGCCAACAGAAATACAAACCTTTATTTTTTCTTTTTTTTGCTTGGCACTTGAATTCTTCTTTCTGCAATAATAAACTCAGATAAGTACATGATATGAAAACTAAAAGAACCATGAATACCAATGGAAATACATACCTTTTTTTTTTGTTTTGACACTTGAATTTCTCACATACAGGCTTTCAGTAATAATAGGCTCAAGATAAATACACGATTATGAAAACTAAAAACCACGAATGCCAATAGAAATACAACCCTTTTTTTTTAATTGGTACTTGAATTTCTCACATTTAGACTTTCTGTAATAATAAGTTCAAGTACATGATTATGAAAACTAAAAAAACCACGAATGCTAATAGTCAAAATGCAAACTTTTTTTTTGCTTTGCACTTGAATTCCTCACGTACAGGTATTCTGTAATAATAAGTTCAAGATAAGTACATAATTATGAAAACTAAAGAACTACAAATGCTAATAGTTGAAATACAAACTTTTTTTTTTGCTTTGCACTTGAGTTTTGGCTTTCTGTAACAATAAGCTCAAGATAAATACATGGTTGTGAAAACTAAAAGAACCACAAATGCCAATGGAAATACAAACCTTTTTTTTGTTTGGCACTTGAATTTTTCACGTACAGGTTTTTTGTAATAATAAGCTCAAGATAAATACACGGTTATAAAAACTAAAAATCACAAATGCAATAGAATACAAACTTTTTTTTTTTAATTGGTACTTGAATTCCTCAAGTTTAGGCTTTCTATAATAATAAGTTCAAGATAAGTACATGATTGTAAAACTAAAAGAACCACGAATGCTAATAGTCAAAATGTCAAACTTTTTTTTTTTTTGCTTGGCATTTGAATTTCTCACGTTCAGAAACACTGTTTAAAGTTCAAGATAAGTGTGCAGCTATGAAAACTAAAAACCACAAAACTAATAGCCAAAAAACAAACTTTTTTTTTTGCTTGCACTTGAATTTATGTTCCCTGGCACTTTGAAATTTGCTTTCTTGGGTTCTCTATAATAAATTCAAAGTAAGCATACCATTAATAAGAACTAAAAAAACCACTAAAGCTAATAGACATATACTTTTTTCATTATGCTTGGCACCTAGACTTCTTCGTTCAGGTTCTCTGTAATAAAGTTCAAGGTGAGTATGCATTATGAAAAGTAAAAGAATCACGAAAAAACCAATAGCAAAAATACAACCCATTTTTTTTCTTTAAGCTTAGCATCCTGATTTCTTGTATTCAGGTTCTCTGTAATAAACTCAAGGTATATACACTTATGAAAACTAAAAGAATCATGGCCAATTTAGTTTCTTGTGTTGTAAATCATGCTATTAAATATGAAACTAAAAAACTAAAAAACTACTATTTTTTTCTGTAATAAGTTCAGGGTAAGTACGTTGTTGCGAAAACTAAATGAAACACAAAAACTAAAGCCACTAACCTTTTTTCTTTCTTAGAGCTTGAACCTCAGATTCAAGTCCCTATCCCTTAGATTGTAGTAGAACACAGTCAAATTTGCCTGCGTTTTTGCACTTTTTTAGCTCTGATTTACTTTTTTAAAATACTAAAATAATTAAATAAAACTTTGTACAATTATATTTGAAAATAAGGATTACTTTTTTGCAAAATTAGTTTTTATATTATAAGAAAATAAATTATAGTTACATATAAGCTGAAAATAGATAATTTTAAGAAAAAATTTTTTTAAAAAATTTTATTACAATTTTTCTGCGATCTTATTTAGTTTTAGTTTTAGAACTATAGTTCTTAAGACAATATTGTAGTTTATATAAAGGATGACAACTTTCATTATTGCAACTTTAATGATTTACTTGTAAAAATTAAGACTTGTATTAGAAGTAAAGATTTTTTTTATAGACGGGAACATATAAAATTTGAAAAAATCTAAAGAAAAATTTTAATAGTAAAAATGCCAATACAAGAACTTTAAACATTTATTATATTAAAGTTTTCTAATGATTTTAAAAAAATTTTATAACAAAGTTACTAAAACAAAACTTAAAGAATATTTTTTACTTAAAAAAGATATGGCTAAAATCAATATTTAAAATTTTATTAAAAATTTTAAAATACGCAGGCAAATTTGCCTGTGTTACAATCTAAGGGATAACATGTTTAAGCTAAGTATGCTATTGAAATAACTAAAACTGATACCGTCTACTAACCTACTCTTCTTCTTGTATTTGAATTTTATTAGGTTCGCTACGGTAAATTCAAGTGTGTGGTTACGAAAACTAAAAGAACCACGAAAATTTAAACTAACCTTTTTTTTTTTGTTTATAGTAATGTCTTTAAATCATTATAAACCCCCAAAAATATAGTACAACCCTAAATTTTCGCTCCTTTCAAGATTTTGATGAAATTTCACCATAATGCTATCTTGAACATTTAAAAAAATAGTCTTTATGAAAGCCAATAAAAAAGATCAGCAGAGCTAGTGGTTCTTTCAGAATATTACAATAGTAAAATCTAAAAGAACCACTAGACTACTATTTTTTTTAAAGGCGGGAAACGGTTATTATCTGTGGCTTTGTATTAAGCGTCATAAATAGGTTAATGATGTAAAACAATATGTAGCTGATGTTCAAGCCAACGCTCAAGCCGACACTCAGGCCAACGCTCAGGCCAACGATCAAGCTGCCGATCAAGCCGACGTAGATGATCATCAGGATGATCATCCGATTATTACGTGATTGCCAGCTTTAGCCATTTCCAGCTTCAGCTCTGACAACTATTTATTGAGCTATAAAAAAATTATAGAAGTAAAAACAATACAGAAAATAAAAAAAAACCCCGTAAAAAAAAAAGAAAGCCCAAAATCAACAAGAATAAATTCAAAAAAAAACTATTTTACAAAAGAAAAGATAGAAATAAGAAGATAGTTAATAAAAGGTCTAATAAAAATAAATAAAAAAAGTACAAAAACTATACAAAAAAGCAAATACTACAAAAAAAAATACTTGATATAATTATAAAAAGTGCTGGTATAAGGTTCTAGAAACATATATAAAACTTTAAAAATAAACTAGTAAATTAGTAAAAAAAAAAAAAAAAACTAGCATTACAAAAAAATTAAAAAAAAACTACCGTAAACTGCAGTATAAACGACCCGGGTCTGTTACATTTTACCCATTTTAAAACCTATTAATAGACCCCCGGGTCTCTTGTATGGGTACGGGTCTGATAACTGGAAAATTTATATATGGAAATTTATATAAAGGTTTTAGTTATATATTGCGTGTAAATATAACCTTTTAGTAGTAGAATAGTTTTACAAACCGCACATACCATATTTTTTGCCGTAATTGTGCAATGCCAATGCCATAGTGCATTATGTAAGTAACATAGCTCTCACAAGTCTTTATAAACACGATTTTAATTGAAGAATTTGTCGTAGCACAGTAAATGACAAACATGAAAAGCAAACAAACAGATGTTAGAGAGCTAAGGAGGAGTAGATTTGCAACGGTATATTTGTGTAAATTTAGACGAAATGGATCTTACAAATACATAGATTATCCAGATAAATTTATAAAAGAGGTGACTTTTTAATGCTTTTTACGGTATTAAATATTATAAATTAAATATATAAATAAAAGTTTTTTTAGCATTGATGAATTTTTTTTAATTTATGTAATCGATATTCATTTTCTAATCTTTAAATTAACAATTATTAAAATATTAAATAATAAAATATAATTCATATTTAAATTGTAATTTTGAAATAAATAAAAAGTATAACTTTATTATATAATTTTCTTTTTTATCTAATTTAATTTTTACTTACTATTCGCTATAACCCATTTACTTTAATTTACCTAATTTAATTTTCACTCACATTTTCCTATAATCTATTTACTTTAATTTATTGATCTTATTTAATATATCTAATTATTATAATGCTCTAACAAAAAAAAAAAAATTTTTACTGTACTTGTATTACAGTATTAAAAAAAGAATTAAACCTCTAAACCTTCGTATCTATGACTACACAAATATGCACAACAGAATCCAAGTTTAGTCATAAGAATTATTACTCTCAACGAATTTTGATTACTATACAATACTTTTTTTTTTATATTTATATTTCATACACCATCCTTATAGTAAATTAAATTCCCTCATATTATACAAGTTTTAAATTTCGGATCTCTTCACTTTGGTCTTGAAAGTGCATACGTCGTCTCAAATGCAAGTTTCAATATATTAGCTGCTTGAGTAACTACTTCGAAAAAAAAAACTTTCAAAAAAAGCTACGAACCTAGTTAACTATTAGCTATATACTATGCTATTACGATTATTAAGAAATATAGCACTAGCAAAAGCCCACCGGGAATGAAAATTATTTGACTATAGGTTGCGTGCTTAAGTTGAAATTATTTCGTGCAATTATCAGTATCCATATTTATACTTACCACCTTTTGTTGCTCCACATTATAGATATCTTACTTCATTGTCATATTAATTATAATGTGCGCATTTCGAATTTAAGTTCCCTTGGTAATCATAAAATGTTTAAAAAAATCACGAACTATAATTAAAAAAAAAAAAAAAAAAAAAAAAAAAAGGAGGGAGAATAATAACTAACATTGTGAGAATTGTTGGAAATTACACGGATAATGATAGTATCCGATCATGAGGTCAAACTTATAATTTAATTGACTTATTAATATAAAATACATGTGCATGATTATTTTATTCGCGATATATAAAAAAAAATTTTTTAATCGCGGTTAACATTCTTGTCTTATCCTGGATAGATCAAGTTTTTTACCAAAATACGAAAGTAAGATTTCTTATTTTCTTTTTGAATACAAGTAAAATTATAAATTAATACATACATATATATTTAAGTAAAATGGGACGGCATAAAAATAAAACTCCAAAACAAGCAAAAATTACCAAAAAAAAAAAAAAATTGGAATATGCGAGAGAAATTAGCAATCATTACATACTATGAAAAAAATCCCACGGCTAGCAAGCATAGTACTGCTCGAAAATTTAATATATCAAGAAACCAGTTGCGTGAATGGATAAAAAAAAAAAAAAAATTTAAAAGTGCTTCACCTATTATTAAACGGCTAAATGTTGGTGCTCGCCCCAAATACCCACTTTTAGAAGTTGAACTTTTAGCTTGGATTAAATCTTTACGTTCAAACCAAAAACTTGTATCCCGAAATATGACTAAAACCAAAGCAAAACAACTTGCAAGACAACCCCGTTTTACTTCACTTTACCCTACAATCAATGAGTGCAAATGGAGTGATAGATGGATCGAAGGTTTTATGCGCCGAAATAATTTAAGCAATAGGCGTCGTACTACTGTAGCACAAAAATTACCAGAAGATCTGGAACCTTTACGTGATGCATTTTTGAGTAATGTATTATATCATCGAATGCTTTATAATTATCCATTTTCTCTCATCGGAAATATGGATGAGACTCCATTAGCATTTGACATGCCAAGTAACTATACGCTTGAAGAAACTGGTGCTCATACAGTTGGAATTCGTACAACTGGATACGTGAAATCTAATTTTACGGTTGTTTTAAGTTGCTTAGCTGATGGCACCAAATTGCCCCCTATGATAATTTTCAAATTAGTGAAGGTACCACGGCAAATATTTCCACCAGGTATTGTTGTACGAACCAATCCAGAAGGATATATGAATTCAAATGAAATGCTTTTTTGGATTGAAAATATCTGGAAACGTCGGGCTCCTTTATCTGTTGATCCTCGTTCATTACTTGTTCTCGATGGATTCCGTGGCCATCTTACAGATCCGGTTAAAAATCGATTTAAAGAAAAAAATACTAATATTGCAATTATTCCAGGCGGACTTACTAAAAAATTGCAACCATTGGACGTATATATCAATAAATCTTTTAAAGAGGAGGTAAAGTAATTTTTTTTTAATTAAAAAATGCAAATTTATTTAAATAAATAAAAATAGAATATTTAAATTACATAATCATTATTACGGCTAATTTTTAAATTAACTGTAACAATACTTTTTTTTTGAAGTATCGTAAGCACTATCTTAATTGGATGGGAGAGGAAATTAAAAAATTGACACCTGCAGGTCGTATTCAACGCCCTGCTTATAATTTAGTAGCCAGATGGATAAAAGAGGCATGGGACCATGTTGACCCCAATCTTATCAAACAGTCATTCAAGTGTTGTGGCGTATCTACTGCTCAAGATGGATCCGAAGAGGATATTTTGTTTAATTATAATTGGGTTGCTGATCCAGAACATCGAAATGAGGGTGGTAATCATATATATTTTAATAATTCAAGCGAAAATAATGATGCTGTCGATTTAACTCAGGGCAATAATAGTGACGATTATAGTAGCTCGGATGAAAGAAGTGAATATGATAGCGATGGCGAAAATAATGATAGTGAAGACGAGAATGAGCATGAAAATGAAAATTATAATATTCGGGAAGAGGATGAAGATAATTGGAATGAAGGTAAAGTAAAAAAATTTTTTTTTAGAAAAAAAAATTGAAAAAATGTTAAATTATTTAAACTTAGACGAGTTAGACGAGTTAGACGAGCAATTTAATTCGAATAACCAAGAAAGTGACGAGAATTCGAATAATCAAGAAAGCAACGAAGATTCATATTATGATGATAAAATTTCTGAATACGTTTTTATGTGGGATTAAGAAAAACCCTTCTCATCCACTCAATTTATTGCATAGTGAACAAATATGAAGAATAACTTGCGGCTTTTAAATAGGAATAATAATCGTGGGACAATTTACTGTACAATGGATTTCATGTCCTTAAACAATAGAGTAATTACTGTATGTAATTCGCTTGCGAATTAAATAGATCATTTAGAAATTAATCCGATTATTTAGGGACATTAAGAAATAAATAAATACGCATGATATAAACAATCCCAAATTCTATTTTGAGCCGTGTCAAAGGTCCAGAATTTGCTATTTATAACAGTTGTGGTGATATCAGTGTTTTATTTGCTCATGATAAGGGTTGCGTACAAATTGACGTGGGTAATAAAATAATAGCAATGCCAATAATTTTTCCATTTATCCTGTTCTCGAGAAAAATGCAACTTTATCACACTGGAAATCTAATACGGTAATTACGAATCCATAAATTATACTTTATCTGTTATATAATAATTTGTCCTTTGTAACAGAACCTTGTACTCATAGTCAATCTGGTCCTTCGCGTGATTGCTTAAAAAAAATCATAACAGTAAACTTAAGTTTTTTGGACTTGTTAATTTTCAAGGTCCCGAAATATAAAACTAAAAATTAAGATAATAAACATCAATATACCTCCATTACTGGTAGTTCGCCGTTGCTACCGCCTCCGTATTCCAAATTTTGCGGATGCTAAAAGCTAGTATTTAATTTACGGTACGAATAGGGAACAATCTAAAATCCCATACAGTATCCATATGACCCATGTAAGTGGTCAAGTTTAACGGTGAATCTATAAATAAGAATTAAGTTCTGATAAGAGAAATTTTCTTAAAAAAATACAATGTCAATAATGTGTACATATATATAACTATAATTACCAACGGGTCCGTAAGTGTCTCGTTTTGGTGGTGGCAGGTCCCATACACGAAGTGTAGAATCTATACTAGTCAAATAACATTTTACTGTTCTGAAGCAATGACCACCTGAATTTACGGCTGCTGTATGATCTCTGTAAGTAATTGTTGGCTCAATATCAGGAACATCTGTAGGTTTGATTATTAATTAAATTCGTAAAGAAGATTGTTAGGAAGACGGATACAAAACGACAACGCATACAAGCAACTACCTACGACGATGACACTTATGACACCTACGAGCAGTGTTGTACATTTTCACTGTCCCAGCCTTTTTTTGCCATGTCCCAACGTCCCAGCATCCCAAGTGTCCCAACTATGTTCCAAGCCTTAATAATTAATAAATTAATTTAAAAAAATATATAATTATATATTTTTTTAGGTGCTGAACACATTTTTAAAAAAATTTAATTAGATTATCTTAATAAAATTTAAGTAATTTCAATTTATAAAATTGTCCCAGAATGTCCCAAAATGTCCCAACGTATGTCCCAACTGTCCCATGTACAACACTGCCTACGAGTACGACATCTACAAGCAACAACTCCTACGATGGACATCTACAAGCGACGACAAGCGAAAGAAAGATCGGCACACCAAAAAAAATACACCCTACATATATAAAAAGGTAGATTAATAATAATATAAACGTAATAAAAAAAAAAAAAAACTGATACATATAATATGTGGATCCGTGTAATGTTAAGCGCGAAAAGTTTTTTATTGTTATAATAATTCTGATTGGTTTATTTTATTTATATACCTGAACACAGTATCATACCCGGGTCTTCTAAATATTTATTCCTATTTGTATGCCCGGGTCTTTTACATTTTACCAAAAATTGACCCCATACTATAGACCCGGGTCTAATTCATAGGGGGTCTGATATGTGGGGGGGTCATTTATACGGCAGTTTACGGTACTTGAAGAAGACAAACACTAAAAAAAAAAACCTAAAAAAACCAAAAATAAAAAAATAATAAAATAAAAAAGAAAAGAAAATAATTAAAAAAAAAACAGGATTACAACAATACTAGCAAACTCAAATATAAGACTATACAAATTTAATTTATTGGTTTTTATAACATGAACCTTTTTAAATAGATCTAGTTAGTTAGCTTTTTTTTAAATTTTATTTATAACAATTTGTAAAATTCTTTAAATTTTTTTTTCAAAACTCATCTAAATATTAAAATATATAAAAAATTTTTTATAAATATTTTTAAAATTTGATCTGACTAGGTTACAAGAACCAATTAATTAACTTTGCATAGCCTAATGAATATAATTAAATAAAAGAAGCCTCCAAGTTGGTTCTTATTAATAAAAACAAAAAAAAACAAAAGTAAAATAGCTTTTTTAACAAATAATAGTACTGACAAGTCTACTGTTGCTAGCTAATAATCAAAAACAATATTGTATATTTGAATTGTTCAAAGCCTTTTTTAACCTTGTTTATGTTCAAAAAATCCAAATGTTCAAGATTGTTCAAAGCTTGTTCAGGCTTTAATAATTAATATCAGAAATAATGCTGAAATTTAGATAATTGTGAAATCTAAAAGTCCTATTGGCTAATCACCCTAACCCTAACCAATTAGATGTGGTTATTTTATGATCATCTAATTTTAGCATCATCTCCAACAATTAATAAAATGTTTAAAAAATATATAATTATATATTTTTTTAGATACTGAACACAGTCTAGTTAAAATTAAAATAGGTTATCTTAATAAAATTTAATTAATTTTACTTTATTTAATTGTTCAAAATTGTTCAAAATTGTTTAAAATTGTTCAAATTACTGTCCAAAGCTGTCCTGTAATAGCACTAATCAAGGGTAATTGCCTAGTAAAACTAGGAACCCAAGTAAGAAAAATAACTGCTAGGGTGAATTGCTTTTGGACCAATGTGCTAAGTAAGTTTTTATTAGTTTAGATAAAATGTATTGTGCACAAAACTTGTATAATACAGAGTAGGACTGCCCAAAAAAAAAAATTTATAATTTAAAATTTTATTAATAAAAATTTTAATTTTAACCAATATATTTCTATAATTATAAAAATTATAAAAAAATTAAATTTTATATTTTTTTAAATATATATTTGATTAAAAAAACATATTTAATTTAAACTAAATACTGTATATACTATAAATATATAACTTTATTCAAACAAAATAACAAAACTCAAAATATATTAACAATATTTTGTAAAATATTGTATAACAGATATATTTATTTTATAAAATAAAAATATTTCTAAAGTTCAAAAAAATATATAGATATTAATAAAAAAAAATACGTTTACTAAAAATATACATATCTAGACAGTGTAATCTTACGGCTATATTTGTTATATTTTTAAAATAAGCTTTCCTTTTTTCGATGTCTGTGGTCAAATTTATCAGGATGAAGCAATTGGATCCGAAATGATTTGATATCATCATAATCGACTTACTAAAACGATTCGAGTGGTATGAAAATCGTAATCTAAAAATTAAAGTTTTTAGATAAAGTACATTAAAATAAATTAAAAACAAGACGAATTTTATTAATTTTAAATAAAATAATATGGAAATAAAAAACCCATTGTTATAACTATAGTGTAATTATGTCGTTATTTTTAAACATAGCAAAAAATTAATCATTTAAATATTTTATAATACATATGATTATTATGCAAAATTACAATTTAAAGATAATATTAATTTATTTAGAAAATAAAAATAGGTCAGTACAAAAAAAAAAAAAAGCACTCGCATTTTAAGTATTTAAACATACGCATAAATGAATAATTTAATAAAGGGCACTTAGGGATTATACACTTATTCCTGGGAAGCAAATAGCAATAAATACGATTTTGGTTGTTTTCTCTGGCTTGTAAAATTAATCATACAAATTCAAGAAAATTTGATTCTTCATTCGATATATAAAAAATTTCTGCGTTATTACGTATATTAAGTATATAATTAATACTGTCATGGTGCATACTTCTAATTTATGTGTTAATGAACGATATGAAAGATGCTTGATACTGCGTCTTGTACGGCGACTATCGGTGATAAATTGACCATATACAGAACCTACATATGTATTTTACAAAATTAGATAAAATTACTAATTATAGATTTGTAATCGAAAATATATAATGTTATATGGGACAACTCAAAGATCTCTCTACATGATATTCTAAAATTCGATGACGCAAAATTAAAGGTGATAAAATACTGTAGAAAACATACTTAAAGCCAAAAAAAAAGACCTTCACAGATTTTCATCGTGGTTTGTTGATTAAGAATTTTTTTAAATGAAACGCACAATTCTTATAAATAAACAAAATGACACAAATTAAAAAGCAGCCAAATAAACGAGCTCAAAAAAAGATCAAACATTTACCACATCATGAACAAAGAATCCATCTCGATATCCGTAAAAAGCATACTTTATTACCACCTTTACCGTTTCCTCCAACGATTCAGATAGAAGATTTGGTTGCGAAGCTTACATCAAAGACATCTAAACCGAAGTTAGCAAGATTTCCCAATGCTTTTATTATATATAGAAGTGAATATGTTCAATTCTTGAAAGAGAAAGGTCTTAATTTCCCAATGACTATGTTATCCGCCATGACTTCATCAGCTTGGAAGCAAGAACCTTCATGCGTAAAAGATGTCTACACGTTAATTTCTAATGAAGCGGAAAAGTTGTACAAACAATCCCTTGAAGTTGCTCGAATGTTAAACCAAGGGAATTTCTCGAACCAGTGCAAATTCTATAGCACACCTACATATTATTCGAAACAATCTTTCTACAACGATCGCGAACTTTATACTAATGGGTATTCTATGACATTTCCTGAATTTCCTAAATACGACACAATTTATTTAAAATCGCAAGAGAAGGAGGCATTAATAAAACAAGAGCAATTCAGTAATGATGGCAACCACTTTTTACCACATAATTTATCTATAAGCAATAATTTCGAAACTCTTGATTCTTCACGGTTTGAAGAGTTATCACATGACAGAAAAATACCCACGCAAAAAACAAATTCTTTCCCAGAAAATAAAAATGATGACCTTTTTGATATTACTACGGACATTTTTTGTGAAATCGATTCTGCTCTGTCTTACAAGCAACATACAAATATCTTTGGTATCTAAGTTCAGAAAAAAAATTCTTTTTTATTTTAAATATATAAATTGTTTTTTAGAAAAAATTTCTCTTATCGTTTGCCCTTCTTACATTTTCTCCTTAACGTTCGTACGTACTGTACGTACTTATGTACGTACGTACGTACGTAATTAATGTATATAATGCACATAATAATAATTTTGGTAAATCGATTTATTTCTATTTTGAAATTTCTTTTCTTATATGTTGTGAAACAGACTTAATTAATATTCTAAATAAAAATCTATGTGATATGTACTTTGACAACAATGAAAACTTTGATAATATAATAAAAAAAGTATCTTAAAAAAGTATCTTCGGAAATTTGTATAGTCACCTCGGAAAAATAAGGTCCGACTTTTTTATGTATAAAAATAATTTTAATTGCCTTGTGTAAGTTTCCTATATATCAAAGTGACCAAAAATTTTTTCCTACATACGTACAATTTACGGCTAGTAAATTAATCTTGAAGTTAAATTGCCTCATAATGAAACAAAGATTTTCAAGTAAACGTCTTTTTGGGAGAGATTGAAATGGAGAAATATCCTATAATGTAGGGGGAAACAATATGTACGTACGTAGAAAAAACGTCCTGTCAAAGAAATCGGGAAATGGATCGCTATATAGGCATTACCGCTATAAATAATGACTTATCGTTATATTATTATATCGCCATATTTTTTTATTATATATTATGCAATATTCGTCTCTTCTAGAGAAGAGTACCGGTATTTACCCCTTTCGGGTATCGTACAAACATACGCATAAATGCTATAAATGTTACAACGGTAACACTTACAATTGTCATCTACAGGAAGCGAGTCGGGATTAAAATGCCGTAATTCCTTTTTATTAGAAGGTCATACCCCCTCCTCACCAAATTAGCAGCCAATCATAATTTTTATAATTTTTTATAATATATAGACGTGATAGACTGTTTTTGATAAACGGTACTTCCCTAAGATACTTTTCGATACTCATTAGTCATTCCCTATTATATACCTTCGAATCGAATACTTAACTACATACGTCCGTACTTACGTACGTACGTACGTACGTGCCTTCTGTATCTTTATTATCACATACTCTAGCTTTTTTTGATACACAACGCTCAATGCATCACGTGCCGCACCCCGCATCTAATTGTCTCGTATCGTGCATGCGAATTATTAAGCTTATTTAAAAATAAGTCTTATTATCTTAAACATGAAATAATTATACAAGTCTTATGATAATATAATATTTAATAGTTTAATAATGTTTTAGGTTGTTATAAACATTCGCCATTTAAAAAGTGCTTTTAAAATTAATTACAGTAAAATTATAGTAACTTTTAATTGCATTTACTTAAAATTTCAGCATTTTGATTGCAGATCTTGCTTTTAAAAAAAATATGTTGAAAAAATAAAAAAAATAAATCAAATTAAAAATGGCATTTTGAATATTAATATATAGTTCATTACTTAAAGCAACGATTTAAAATTAAAAAAAAATATTAAAATGTTAATATCTCAATTAAGATACATTTATTTAAATTTATATGTTTACAGCGGACAATCATTTAGCCGACAGGTTATTTTTCACAAAATGACAATTCAAGACATTGTATAGTTTTAGCATATGATTTTTAATTTTTAACTTATCGGATTTAGCCCTTAAAAGAATCTAATTGCATTGTATCGTATCGTTCTCTATCATTACGGGATCAATTTAGTTACATAATTAGTTGTGCATTATCAACCAGCCTTCAATATGAGTTATCATAATGCAATCAGAGGCTGAGTCGAAATTAAAAAACTGATTTACAAGTTTTTCTTGACTTCGTGATTTTTGTTAAATGGTTTGTGGTAAAACGATTGAGATCGTCACGAGGTTAATGTATACCGGATTAGCTCACTTTTATGGCTCACGATTATCGACTCAGACAAAAATATAAATTATCAATTTCGATGTGAATATTTATTTTATTTTATTTCATGAAAATAAACTGATGCAGAATGCAAATCTGAGATTTACTGTATTTAGTGTAAAGAGCAAAAAAAAAGCATCGAGATAACTCAAATATTTTAGTGCGAAGTCAAAAACATTTATTTATCACGTGATTATCAATACTGCAGCAATGTAACGTGTCGATTGGTTACTGTAAGTTTTTTAAAAAAATTAGATAATTGCTAAAAATGGTATAGTGCGCGACACCTAAAGACTAAAAGACTAAAAGCGATGAATTTGTCCCATTTTAAAAAAATTTATAATGAATTTTGATGGTTTATTGATTCCTTGTATTTTGATTGGTTAAACTTTTTTTTTTAGTAGCTAAAATTTTATTAATTAACAAATTTTTTAAAAATTAGCCAATAAACAAAGACAAAACATGTGACTTGTCCCATTTTTGTTAATTTTTTTAACGTATCATATAAAAATTGTACATATTCTAAGTGGTATAAATCAATAATATATAATTATTTTCAAAATAAAGCCACTAAGTAGTAGCAAATTAGCTTGGCTACAATTTAGCAGCTTCCTTTTTTTAATATCTTTTCTATAATGAGCTATTAATTTTTAAATTATTTTAGTCTTTAGGTGTCGCGTACTGTAATACTATAAACTTATTTTAAATTAGTTAATTTAAAGTTTTGATAATTAAGTTTTTAATTAGTATTAGGTATTTTTAGTATTAACTTTTTTAGTATAATTAATACTATTGTACATATTAATAATAAATAAATATTTAAAATAGGATTTAATTATTTTGTGTGGGTGTGCTGTAGCACACTCTATAAGATCTGGTATAATGTAAAATTAAAAACAATTAAAACAACCTGTTCTTTTTGTTAGTTAGGGTTAGAGTGAGGTTAGTATAGTGTATAGGCAAGAAAAGGGGTTTATAGTAAAATTTTACAAGAAATTTTTTTGTTAGAGCATGAAGAGTAGTTTCATAAGCAAAACTATAAACTACAAGCAATTTTTTTAAAATATCGCTATTTTTTTCAATTTACATTACACCTGATCTTATGATACATTTGGGTCGATCAGATGTGTGCATTACTGTGCATATGCGCTAAATTACATAAACCTTTAAAATAACTAATAATAATTAGTACAGTCAACCCTCCATAAATGCAACTCGTAGGAACAAGTCTACAACATGCATTTAGGGAGGTTTGCATTTAGAGAGAGCCAATTAAATTGCAGCTTTTAAAAATTAGAAAATCAAGTTTGTGTAACTTCTACCAAAACTGTATAACCTATCTTAAATACTAAAATTTGATTGGCCACGTGCATTTAGGGAGGTTAGTGTGATATAAAATGTTATTCAAGAGAACGTGCATTTACAGAATATAGAACGAGCATTTAGCACTAATAACATTTTATGGAATAGAAAAAAACGTGCATTTAGAGAGGTATTGCATTTATGGAGGTTGCATTTATGGAGGGTTGACTGTATTGCTTTTATTTTTAGCTTTAAACTAAAATTAGAGTTAATTAATATTAGATTTTAAAAATTCTAAATATTTTATTTTATTTTTTTTTTTTGGATTCAAAGTATTTGCTTTGGAATTAGAAAATTTTATTCAAGATTTTAGGGGAATCTAACGGCATTTGTTATATTAATGAGAGTACAACTAACTATTTGCAACTTTTGGTTGCCTATTTAAATAGCTACTCTAGGGTTCTACACTAGCTATTATACCTGCAACTCACATACTGGTATTGCCTATTTAAACCCTCTGATCAATATCTCTTTTGCTAACCCTTCTGTATTACTAGAACAGTGTTGTTGCTAGAAGGTCACTAGAAGTCCACTAGAAGCCCATTCACTAGAAAAAAATTAATAGTGTCACTAGAACTAAGTTCCAGTAATACTATTAATTTTCTTTTAGTGGCCTTCTAGTGGACTTCCAGTGACCTTCTAGCAACAATACTGTACTAGAATATTGTTCCAGATGCTGGTTCCATGCTCTTAGAACTCTATACCTTATAGTAGATATTTTCATGAAAAACTTAGTAGAGTGGTACTTGATTCAACCAAATATTCATCTACACTTATGCATTCACTAAAGCTTACACTTGCAGTTAGGGATTATCCTTATTAGGGGGCATTCAAAAATAATGTTATACAAAAGGAGGATCAAATGAAAGATAATGTTTTTCCCAATAAGTAAGGGGTCAAAAAAATATAACGCAATTTTTTTAGAAAAAATTGTCTAAAAACTGAACCAGTAGTCCAAATTTAATGATTTTGGTACCATTTGATTCGTCTTGGTGAGAAGAGTTGAATGGTACTAATTTTATTTCATTTGGATTACTAAATTAAAAGCTATTGGCCAAATACTATTAGTCATATCTTTTTTTTTAAATTACTATATAACCAATAGTTTTTTGTAAATATCTTTTGATCCAGTGATCCAAAAATAACATAATTTTGGTATTATTGGATTCATCTCACTGAAATGAATCGAATAGTATCTAAATTATCTAAATTGGATTACTGTGTTACAAGATATTTAAGTTTTTATAAAATTTTATATATAAACATATGAATTTTGAAAATTTTTTTTATAGTTGAGAAGGGAGTTAAGCACTACTATGTAAGGGTACATAACATTATTTATGAATGCTCCTTATCTACTCTACCCTTGTGAAGTTTGCTTAAACCTAGTACTGGCATCCTATCATCTTTTTAAACCTTTTCTAGTACTTTTCAAACTTTTAATTCAATAGCCCAGAAGGATTGGTCAGCCTAGGCTTTATGCACTTATAGTCTCCCTTTCTTTGATACATGTTTCTAAAGTACATTTCTTTTTCTTCGGTGTGACTCTGGTAGCCCAATTGGTAAAAGACTCCTTCAGGACCCTATTTTATTCAGATTTTTTTTAGTTTTAGCTCAATTCAACTCCATTTTGTAGCACTATTAAAAGTTCAGCTATCTCTTTACTCAGGTCTTGCAGTGGTCTTGCTAAGCATGTTTTTGTGCCTCCGGAAAGATCTTTATATACCTGACATAAATGCCAAGCACCCGATACATTTATTAGTACTACAAGAATCCAATATGCTTTTGGTATGACCCAGGTTACAAATCTACTGATCCAGTTTGGTTTCCTAGTTCAGCTTACAGTAACACAAATATAATATTGATATAATTTTCAAAAGTCTCTAGTGGAATTTGAACTTTGTACTTGTAATTACGAATTGTTTAGAGGATAACAACCTATCCAACCTGCTAAATCGCTATACCAATTTTAAATATTTTATTTAGAATTTTTAATTTTAATTATTTAATATATTTTAAAAGAAATTTTATTATAGTGTTATAGTACTATAATACTACTTTATATAAAAATTTAATATAATAAGCAAATCAAACAAAATTAAATTTATTTAATATTAAAATAAGGTTAAAAATAAAAAGTTAGAGTTATGGATAGTGTATTCTGTGTAATTCAATTTTGATGATTAATTTTTATATATAATCAAATAATCAACCAATCAAATCATAAATTTTGATTGACTCAATGAAGTAAAAAAAAGCAAAAAATATAAAAATAAATATTAAAACATATATTTAACACTAATAAAAAATACTAGGAAGGTAGTTTTGTATATAATTTTTATTATAATATTAATATGCAACCAATATTTATTTTTGATTATGTTTTATAGAATGGGTCTTTGTTAGAAGAAATTCAAAATGAAGAGAAGAGGCTTTTTATTAAATAGTTGTTAAGTCATAATAGTGGATCAATATCTTTTATAATTATGACCTTCCTTTACAAAAGGATTCTTATATCCTTTTTATAATTATAGTTAGAGTTGCTTGCCATAATTGTTTTTAACAAGTTGTAATATTATAATTTATATGTCGTAATATTGCAACCTATATGTCGAAAGGTTGTAATTAATTACGACAGGCAACTTTAATTATAATTCTACACTATGTTGAAACTATTTATAAAAAATTCAATATCTAATATAATAATTTTATGCATAATAATCATATATGTGACGAATAATATATAATGATAAAGTAAATAGTTTATGGGATAGTAAATAAATAAATGAATAAAGATGTATAAACAATTAATTAAATACTATAACAAATAAAATATATCAACTAGGATAACCATTGTAACTGTTCGACAAAAGGTTCAATAGTATCATATGACTGCACATATAACCATATTAAAACCAAAGTTATCTACTATTTTACACTTCCTTTTTCTTCAAAATGCAATAATTAACTAGTGATTAAAACATTCTATAATAAATTTCTATTTATAAAAAAATAAATAAATAATAAAATAAAAAAAAATAATTCAATTTATGGATTTTAGGTTCCTTGGTTTATTTGTAACTAGAACTAATTATTTATGGGTTTTGTTCTTCATCAGTTTACTCATAACAAAAACTAATGGTTTTGTAATTTGGCTTACCTGTAACTAGAGTTGGGCCCAAACCCCTTTTTAAGTTATAACATTACTACTTAATTTGGGTTTAAAAGTTGTAGAGCTCATCAAAACGCATCTAACTGTGGTTAAATCATTCAAATCAGCCTAGTAGGTGGCAAGATATTGTTAAAAAACGATTGGCTGACTATATAAAATCCATAGATAAACAAACATTGTTTACTAGCATCAGGGCACATCCTTTCATCCGTGCTATAGGTAATTATAAAAGAAAGTTATACACAGGTGGTAGAATGTGACTTGATATTAGCAGATATATAAATAATATAAATTATTTAGTACAGTATATAATCTATTAGTATTTAGTAAAGCAGCTAATTACAATCAAAATTGCTAATCTAAAGCATATCAGATGAATTTGTAATAAACTATAAAAAAATTACAGGTGCTGTTGTTTGTAATTTATATAGTTTTCAAACATATGTTTAATTTATCAAAACTTAACTTCTTTTAATTCCTTTTCTCACTTTATATTTAAAAAACAAAAAGGAAATATAATGGCATGATCTTTAAAAAAAATAATTTAAAAAAAAAATTAGTCATTTTAACATAACTATTGAAAAGCATAAATTACACATGCAAAACAGAGCTGATATGCTTTAGCATGAAATTTAACAACATTTAGTAACACAATTCCTATTGTTAGTTAATGCAATGACAATAGTGGTCTATAATATCACAAATACTCTATAATAGCATTATATATTTAGTAATTTAAAGCTTCTCTAAATACAACATTCTTAGTATAAATGCCATCTTTTCCTTGAATTCGTCCATTTTCAACTGCTACTTTAATATTCTGCATTTCGCGTACTCTAGACATAGCTACATACAATTGCCCATGTGAGAAAACTGGCCGAGGAAGATAGAGACCAATATAAGGAAGGGTTTGACCTTGGGACTTGTTTATTGTAAGAGCAAATGCTAAACGTATAGGAAATTGTTTTCTTTCTAGCATAAAAGTTAATCCTGAATCTTCTGATGCTAAAAGAGGAATCCTAGGAATAAAAACACGTTTGCCTTGATAACTTCCTGTCACTATTTCAGCATCAATTGTATGCATTTGTAACCCACGACAAATAAGTCTAGTTCCATTGCAAAGGCCATTAACGGGATCCAAGTTCCTGAGCAACATTATTGGAACATTGATCTTTAAAGCAAGTATATGCGGAGGAAGCCCTTGTGGTGTTAATGTATCAAGAAACTCAATTGAATAGAGATTAAGAGTATCTTCAGGCACAGAATCAAAGCTGAAATACGTATATTGTTCTCCAGGGAATCTTTCTACTATTTGCTTGTTAATTTCATCAACAGTATTGTTTAGGTGTAAGTATTGCTCTTTCAGTAATAAAGTCAGTGTTTGTTGAATTTGCAGCTAGATTTGGATAGATGGTATCTATTAATAGACTAATATGATCTTGTTCATTTTGTGCAGTAATAACAATGTTATCAGGAAGCCGAATCAAGTTATTTCCTATGGTAGGTTCAGTACTATTCCCTATTCTTAGTAAGTATTTTGAAAATTCTTTTGCTTCATGGTTAGTAGCTTGAGAAATTCGCATATTAGTAGTTAAAGCAAATATACGAACATTATCCTATATACATGACTTATTAAGAGCAGCATTAACTATTTGAGATCTGGTACCTTTGTAAACTACAGGTAATACTTGCCAAAAATCGCCTCCAAATAAAACTATTTTTCCACCAAATGGAAGCTCATTCTCCATAATGTCTTTTAATGTTCTATCTACAGCTTCATGAGCATGATGATGTGTCATTGAAATTTCATCCCAAATAATGAGTGCAGCCTCTTTAAGTAACTTAGCCAAATCACTTTCTTTATCAATACTGCAAGTTGAATTTCCATCTAACATAGAAATTGGTATTTTAAACCTCGAGTGTGCAGTGCACCCACCACGTAACAATAAGGCAGCGATGCCAGAAGATGCTACTGCTAATACAATAAGCTGACTGACTCGTAAGTAAATAAGAAGGCATTCATAAAGATATGTTTTACCACTCCTTGCAGGGCCATCAACAAAAAGTATTCCACCATTTTTTTGTTCTATAAGTTTCAATACTGCATCAAATATTATGCGCTGATCTTCATTTAGAGTGCTTACTTTGGCAATATCTTCAGGCATTATATGATAATTTAATTCTTCCAGAAGCAATTGTGGCAATTCTCCACTATTTATTTCAGGCAACAACTCTGGTAAATCAAAATCAGAAACACTTTTTGAATACCATTGTAAAACTAAGTTTACTCTTTGCAGGACTGCTTGAACTCTAAATGGACCATCAGGAATGTCTTTATACGTGAAATCCTTTGCCATTGCATCAAAATTTTCAGTCCATAACTGATACGTGTCTGTAACGCCTCCAAAAATTAATAATATTGCAAAAAGTTCCTGTAATTGGTCAGGCATCTGAAAATTTCTAGCTTCACTCATGCATAATCAGTGTTCATTATCATTTTGAAGAAAACCTCTACGTAGTGCACTTTCTTTAAAAGTATCGTATTTGATACCATTTACTGTTTTGAGATCATCAAAACTCGTGGGCCCTTTTACCTTTGTTAATAATAAACGAAGGTAATACCTCTCACCTAAATAATGCAATTATGTGCAAAATAGCATTCCTAATTGAATTAATAGTATAGTTCCTGATTAGTAAAAAACAATATTTAATTTATATACAGTTCTTTGAATTCTAAAAAAAATTCTCTAAAGCACTAATTACAATAGTTAGCAAAATCAAAATTTTCAGATTCTTTAAAAGAACAGTATACAAATAAACATTTTTTTTCTTAATCGGAATCGTACCCAACTCATTAGGAATTGTATTTTGCTATTAAGTTATTATCAAATATTTAAAAAGTCAAGTGTGTTTTTTTGTTAGTAAATTTAAAAAGCATTGTTTACCTTCACCTGGATGTGCCATATATATTCTTCCAATATTGCCTCCACGTTGTCTTCTTTTCCAAGTTTTTGTTGCTTTATTCCAAGTATAGTGTAAAGGAAAATCAGCATATAGTATATTTCTTGCATCTAAATATTGTGCATTCATTCTAAAAAATTTAGTAAGAGTTGTTTGACAGTTCTGTTCGTCTTCCATAAACTCTTCTAAATTACTATCTTCATCTACAATAACCCTTTGCTGATCTTCAAGATGTACTTGTAAACGTGTTACAGCAGGATTCATTCTATTTATCTTAAAACCTAGAATTCTCCAAGCAGCTTCTGGAGCTGAGACCCAGCGTGCTTCAACAAAATTTCGAATTTCATCAATTACAATAGGCTGATCTTGTATTTCATTTTGTTGAGATTCACCAGTTACTTCTATCATTGCTCTATCATGACCTTTATAAACATATTTAAACAGATATTTAACTGCCTTTATGCTAGCGCAAACTTTCACGTTTATATGACAGTTATACTTAGCACAAAGAAAGTTGTTATAGGGAACAATCCATCGGTTATCCAATTGTATTATTCTATTTCTTAGGGCAGTGTCATTAATCACCTGATTATTTTTTATTAGAGGCCTACCCCTCTCCCTCTTCCTTAATATATAAATAGTCAGGTTCTTATATATAATTTTAACTTTTTTTACCCCCCCCCTAAAAAATCACCTGATTTTTGTTACTCCTCTAAATAGATATTAGGTAATAAATGTTAGCACTCTAATAATATCTTACAAAAAAAAAAGTGCATTTAGAAAGGTATTGCATTTATAAAGATTGCATTTTTGGAGGTCTAACTGTAATTATTTTATATTAGTTACATTCTTACTATAGTTACATACTNCTCCCTCTTCCTTAATATATAAATAGTCAGGTTCTTATATATAATTTTAACTTTTTTTACCCCCCTCCCCCCCTAAAAAATCACCTGATTTTTGTTACTCCTCTTACTCTAATTTAACATATTGATTGTCTTGACGGCGACGGTATATTGTATAAGAATCTTTTCCTTGAACAGTTTCCTTCTGAAATTGCTTTGGATACTCTTTACTGCATCGTTTATGACCAGTTCCATCATCTACCATGCAAGGTGCATTAAGATTAAATTCACCACATGGACCATGAACCATATTAGAAATAACTGTTGCATATGTTTTTGGATTAAGATTAAATTCGCCACATGGACCATGAACCATATTAGAAATAACTGTTGCATATGTTTTTGGATTAACTGTTTTATTAGGAATTTAAGCACTGACAATAGCATCGTAATTATCAGGAGTTTTTAGCTTGTCGTCTGAATGTAGTATTATTAAAATATGAACGTGTGGAAGTCCACGTTTTTGAAATTCTATAACATGGACATGGCCAATAACACGTCCAAATATTCTATGTTCAAAAAGGTTAGCCTTCAATTCTTGAAGTTTTTCTCGAAAAACACGTGCTATATAGTTAAGAATTTAATTAGTACTATAATAATAGTACAATAAAATAAATTAAACTAAAAATAAAAAAAATTAAAAGAAAAAAAACTAAAACTAAAAAAATGTTAATATAAATTAATAAATAAAGAAAAAAATTAATAAAATAAAGAAAAAAACAAATAACATAAAAAAAAAAGAAAATAGAACTTTAAAATACTTGTAATATCAGGTCGATCTTGTGCAGTTTGACCAGGTAGTAATAGAGATTGAATTTCGGGCCACTTAGGATTGCATGTCATGGCAATGAATAAATCAGGTTTACCAATGCGTAATAATGCCATAGCATCCTGATACTGTTGCATCATATCTCGAGGCCCTCCAATAAACGTAGACGGAAGAACTATTCTACGACCGATATGTTTTGGATTATTATCTCCATTCAAAACAGCATCCCGAAGACCTTGATAAAGATCACTGCGAATCTTTCTTTGATTTTCTCGATGAAAATTTAACCGATCTGCTTCAATTTTTACATACATATCAACGACAAATTGCTGGAAGAGTCTTCCTGCTTGCAGTAGTAAATTAGTCTAATTGGGCCGAATCTGAAGACGATATGCATAATAATCTATAGCAGTAACATATTTTCTTTGTTGTGTTGTATTAGTACTGTGGTCATCTTGCTGTGAATCATCATATCCAATGTAATTGTCTCTACTATTTTCTAAAGTTGGTTCATGAGAAAAATCTCTATATAGTATTTGACGTGGAGCCCACCCTTGCTCACCATAAGAAAACAAAAGAGGATATGCCATCGGATCATAACATCCACTAAATTCAGAGATTCTCATCAAATGACCTGTTGCAGTGCGTAATATTATATTATGTGTTTGTATTGCAGCATGGGATACATCATCTCTACCCAAATCACAGCAACTTGTGAAGCCGTTGGAGCATTATGAATTCTTTGATCAAGTTCCGAAATATTGGTATGAATACACATTACCAAATTTTCAATATTTTCTATAGGTAAGTTAGCAATGCTTCAAAAGTTAGCAACATAGGGGTTTACTTGATCAAGCATGTTTTTTAAACCTTGCAGTATAGTTGGACTTAGATTTGAATTTGGGATGACATTCGATCGATGTTGAAGCTCATGTTGGGTATCCCAGATATACATTTGCAAATATTGTAGTATAGGTTCACGCTCTGGTAATAAAGAACCAATTCGATGATGAAATACACCTTGCACACGGTAAGTATAAACTCCATCTCTTGAATTAGCAAGTTCACGATCAAATTTAATACCTAAAGAAGTGAAAATGAATACTGCATTATAAAGATGAATTTTAGAAAGAAATTCTCTATTATAATCATCATTAGAAAAAAGCTGTTGCAAAAATAATGGAATAACTGGTTCAGATAATACGACTTTTCTATTAGAGCAACACATTCTAGGACTTTCAGGAGGTAACTTGAGTGCATTACAATGGGTACAATTAACATAGCTCATGGCATTAATAAGATGAAGTATGGAATAATTGCTTGATGTTTCAGAGAAGTTATATGCAATCTTAAGTAGTCTAGGATTGTTGACGCGTCGATAATGATGTGCTTCTGCATCACGTTCAGTACGTTGATGATGCTCTTCTTCAGTTTCTTCCAACCTTCGTTGACGCTTAGTTGAGGCATCTTGTTGCTGACAGTTATGACGCGCTTCAACAGTTTCATTTGCTCTACTTCTACGTTTTCGCGCGGCATTAGCTTCTCTTTGTTCTTGAGCTAAAAGAGTATTTTTCTTACATAGCATGAGAGATAAGTAAGTACGTGACTTTTGTTTTTTTGAAAAGTGGAAAAATAAAGAAAAAGAAATCAAATGCGTAAATATTTGGCACATGCGCTATTTATACAAACGGCGGAGTTAAAAACATGTTTTTTTAATAAATATGAAATAAAGCGCGTAATTATTTGGCACGTGCGCTATTCATACAAACGGCGAAGTTAAAAACGCTCTTTTTTTTTAAATACATATTTTTAATAAAAAGGCTCCACAGTTGCAATGGTAATGCAAGAACTTTAATAAGCTTAACGTAGCCATCATGCCAGCGAAATGTTTTTATCAATTCTTGTAAAACATTATGTGATTTCAACGAAAGATGCTATTAATTAAGAACGTATTTATTATGAGCGTAATAAAACGGAATTACCTAACAAACTACGATACAGTATGTGTAAACTACGATATAGTATGAGCATAATAGAACCATACATAACATACTATGGCATAGATTTTGTATGTAGTTGTTATAGTAAAAGAATTATATTTGTATAATTTTTTTACAGCTATATATATTGGACGTCAAGCCTAGTAGTATTGTTGTTTGTCTCGTATTGTTGTTTTGTAAAGGTTAATATTATAAAAATCGTATATTAGTCTCCTTGACGATCATTATTATTTAGCAGTACAACAATGGGATGTTGGATTCCAGTCACATAAGCTCATTAGTATAATGTAGGAAAAAACTACTGACACAGTAGCACGTGACTTATCGACACAGCAGTGGCCCGAGTTAGAGTTAGTTTAGGGTTACCGTAGTGCACTGACTAAAGTACCCCGGGTCTAATGCAATCTAACCAAAAAAAAACTTATAAAATACCCGTGGGTCTCTTGATCGGTAACAGGTATCTTGCTAAGGGGGGTATTTTGCTAGGGGGGTATTTTGTGTGAGGGGTATTATACACGACATATTTTAAGTAATACAAGCCAGTATAAAAGAAGATCAATGAACTTTCACGTACATACGTACATCTTTCCTTAAATTTCTTTATTAACTACTGGAACAAAGTAAAGAAATATTACCGCTAGCGACCCTTGGGTCCAAATTAAAAAAAAAAATAAATAAAAAAACATATAAAAAAAAAAATAAAATAAAAAAATAAAAAAAAAACTACCGAAACCGAAGTATTTTGCAAAAGAAGCAACATATTAGTGGAGGCTCTCTGCAGTAACTCTACCACCAGCAATTACCGGTAAACCAACCACTGGACCAACACAAACTACCGTGTATACAAGAAATAAAATGGCCCGCGGAAACTTTAAAGCTCGACGTGCTCGAGTGACAAAAAAGAATAAAAGAGCATGGTCAGCACGCGAAAAACTAATGATAATTGCCTACTATGAAAAAGGTCATAGTAAACATTCAACTGCTAATGAATTTGGGATAGAAAGAAAGCAGCTTACGGATTGGATAAG